>CAUYSK010089434.1:0-77333 GCA_963575035.1 Avahi laniger
AGAAAGAAATCAATTGGACAACTAAAAATATATAGAAAAAATTAGCCGGGCATGGTGGCGCATGCCTGTAGTCCCAGCTACTCGGGAGGCTGAGGCAGTAGGATCGCTTGAGTCCAGGAGTTTGAGGTTGCTGTGAGCTAGAATGACGCCACGGCAGTCTAGCCCAGGCAAGAGAGTGAGACTCTGTCTCAAAAAAAAAAAAAAAAAAAACTATTATAAATTTATCTGAACAGAAAACATACACCCTTTAATATATAGATGTATTCTTTTCTCCTCTGTTGAAAGATAGTCTTTCATTCGTGCTTTGAATTCTATCCCCTGCTACATCAGGGACCTCTTCTATTGATATTTCCTTTGCTCTCTACTGGTTCCTTCCTTTCAGAAGATACATGTAAGCAAAACAAAGAAAAACTCCCTCAATTACAAATCCCTGTAGTCTATATTCTCTCTGTCCTCTTCATAATTAGGTTTCTTCAAAGAGTTGCCTGTGCTTGCAATCTCTTTTGCTTCACCTTCTAAATCTCCCCTTTCTTAACTGAAATTGTTCTTTTTAAGATTATCTTCTTGATGCTAAATGCTATAACATTTGAGTCTTTAACGTAGTTGGCTGCATTAAATATTGTTAACTTGTTTTTTCTAAAAAGCTCCCTTAATATCAGGCAGCATCTTCTTTATCTCTTCTATGGACATCATTTACTTCCCAATCTGTAAAATGTGGGTAACTTTTAGGAATATGTCCTAGGCCATCTTATTTCACACTCTACATATTCTCCTTGAGTATTATCTATTCTCAGGGTTTCAGTTACCATATATATCCTGCTGGCATTCAAACTACTATCTCCAGCCCACTTTTCACTCTTGAGTATCAGATACTTCCATCTCAATCTTGAATATCATATCCCTGCTTAGTTGATATCAGTACTTAAATGCCTCACAGGAACCTCTAATGCAGCCTATTCAAAACTGTATTACTTAAAAAAGAAAACAACCTTGTATTTACTATTGTCTTTCCCACTTCAGTCTCTCTGTATACACACATACCTTGCCCCTTTCCTGTGTTCTGTTAGTGAGTGATACTACCATTTTTTCACATGCAGGGATTCTGGTTGTCACCCTTAACATTTTAGGTACAGATTTCATTGATCTTTCTTAATCCATCAGTGAGTAGGTTGTGATAATTTTATCTTTCAAAAGTCCGTTTCAAAATCTATTTCCTTTTTCAAGCCTTTCTTAATTTTCTTGCGCTTATAAGAAATTTAATTGTAAGTTGCAATTAAACCATTTGGCTATAGTTATTTAAAAAAAAACTGTGCTTTTCGTAAATTAGTAGATTTGTTGCTTAAGAAAAAACAAACAAAAGAGCAAATGGGTGGGTAGGTGAGTGGTTGTATTAAAGTGTGTGTTAGCTTTAACTCTACCTATGTAGATACGCAGTCCTTCTAAGATGTCAAATCTGTCCATTTACTCTTTATGATAAAGTTCCCACTGACACCGTGGCACCATTCTAACTCAAGTTACTGCCTTTTTTTTTTTTTTTGCAGACAGAATCTCACTCTGTTGCCCTGGGTAGAGTGCAGTGGCGTCATAGTAGCTTACTGCAACCTCCAACTCCTGGGCTCAAGTGGTCCTCCTGCCTCAGCCTCATGAGTAGCTGGGACTATAGGTGCATGCCACAACACCCAGCTAATTTTTTTGTTTTTAGTAGAGATGGTGTCTCACTTTTACTCAGGCTGGTCTCACTCTCCTGAGTTCAAGTGATCCTCCCACCTTGGCCTCCCAGAATGCTAGGATTACAGGTGTGAGGCACAGCACTGGTATGTTGCTGTCTCTTAATTGGGTTACTTTTTTACTGTTTTCCCCATCAAACTTTGGTCTTGTCCTGCAATCCATGTTGCAGTCAGAGTCATTTTTCTGAAATCAAAATACGGTCCTTTCATTCTCTTTACAAGCCCTAACAGAGCTCTCCGTTACTTGAATATATAATCCAAAAGTTTTAATATGGCTTGTAAAGCAGTTTTGATCTGGCTCCTTCTGACCTGTCTAGCTTCATCTTTGCCATTGACTAGTACCTCCCCTTCATCGCCAACTTTCAAACTCTCCATTATATTAATTTCTTTTCATCTTTTAAGTCCTGCAGTAGATATTGCCTCCTGACAGCTTTTCCTTAACCACTAAAGAATAGGAGTTAATTATCACTTTGAGGTATTGCCATAGTACCTTCTGTCTCTTCAGTCACAGCATCACCATCCACTCAGTTAATAACATACTTGCATGGTTGCTGGCTCTTAATTTATTTTTAACTACTAGCAAGTCAGTCAGTTCTTTAGGTAGTAGTTTCTAATTTTAGTCACAAAGATTTTTTTAATCAGAGGAAATAGTTTGGATAGCTGATATTATTTCTGGATAAAGTCTAAGGGTCCTTGCATTGATTTTACATTATTAATACATTTTATCAAGACTTTTGCTTCATTAAAATATATTTCAAATTCAGTTTTTTTCCTTTTTTTCTTTTTTTATTTTTACAACAACCCATTCCAAATGAATCAAATTAAATTTTGATTGTCTCTATTAGACTTAAATGTTTCATGTTTCACAGAGGATAACTACAAAATAAACAGTAATATTTTACCTTACATTTCATATTATTGAAATTTTAGAGGCAATTGTTTTTTATTACAGCTTTGATTTTAATTCAAGAATATATTCTATTTAGTATTAATAGTGGATTACTTATCTCTTATAAATAGTATATAATTGGTTTAAACTTTATTTTTTACAACAGTTTTTACAACAGAATTGAGCAGAAAATGCAGAGAGTTCACATATACCCCCTGACCTCACACATACATGCTTTCCTACTATCAACATCCTACACCAGAGTGGTACATTTGTTACAATCGATGAACCTGCATACCTGAACCTGATAACCTCATTATCATCCAAAGTCTATAGTTCACATTAGGGTTCACTCTTGATGAACATTGTGCAGGTTTTGACAAATGTATAGTTGATTATTTAAAAATCCGTTATGAAAAATCTTTCTTTCATTGGAGCATTTTTTTCCATTTTTAATTTGTGTAATCATTTATTGGGGCTTAAATCTGGTCTGTCTTTATGCTTTCTGTTTATTCTGCCTAGTCACTATCCTTCTCTTTTTTCTTACCTTTTATTAGATGGATCTGTTTTTATTTCATTCTTTTTCTCTATTAGAAGTATGAGTGTGTATATATACACAGACACAAACACATACACACATTTACCTACAGGACATCATTACTGTCTTATATAGTCAGCGATTATATAGACTTTATCTACATATTTATTGGTTGTTTGTTTTTCACTTATTTCTATACTTATTGATCGTACATCTGGCAAGATCCTTCTACTTAAGAATACCCTTTAGAAATTTTCCTTTAATGTGGTCTGTTGGTAGGAATGTCTCAGATTTTGTTTGTCTGAAAATAACTTTATTTTGTCTTCATTCTTGGGTTAGCTTTACCGGTTTTAGAATTTTAGGTTGGTGGTTATTTGAAGATATTATTTTACCATCATTGGACTTCCATTATTACTATTGACAAGGCAGCTGATAGTCTTTAGAAAACACAATACTAAATGGAGCACAGGCAATATTTGAAGATTAGCTAACTGAGAGTATTTCAAAACGGTTGAATCGGATCAGTTTACAGGTTCATGAAGGTGGCCAGCAAATTCCAAGAGGGATGAAAAAAAGAAATACTCACCTAGACATGTCATAATGAAATTTCAAAAAATCAAGGCAAAGAGAAAAAAATTCTTAAAAGTACCCAGAGGGAAAAAAGATATATTGAAATAAAAAAAGAAAAGACATACAGAAAAAGATATTCCAGGAAAACACCAACCAAAAGAAAACTGGATTAAATCAGACACAGTAAAATTCAAGGCCAAAAAAAATTATTAGAAATAAAATGGTTGTTTCATAATTATAGAAAGTTCAAATCACCAGGAAGTTATAATAATTTGTATAAATATACAATTTGTATAAATATAATAACATGTCCTCAAGATAAATAAATTGTTATTAAAGAGATGTATAAGATCCACAAATCATGATGGGATATTTAAACACATGGTTTAGAAATAGATTATGTAGATAAAAATAAAACAATGTAGATTAATGAGATTAACAAACTTAACCTAATAGATGTATATATTAATAGAACATCCCCCAACACCTGCAAAATACATGTTCTTTTTTTAAGCATAGACTTTTTAAAATATCGACTATAAAAAATTGATTATAAAGCAAGTCTCAACAGATTTCACAGGATTGAAAAAGTTTGTATTAAAGTGATAGTGTTCTTCAAATGTTTGGTAGAACTCCTAGGGGATAATGACTAGAATCATATAGAATATGTTCTTTGACCACAGTGGAATTAGCTAGAAATAGTGGAAAAGTCTCAATGAAATGAGAAAATCTTTTGAAATGATTGATATTGAAAGTGGTGCATAGCAAAATTTGTAAGCTATATCTAAAATGGTATTGAAAGGGAAATTTATGGCCTTAGTTACGTATGTAGAAAAAGAAGAAAAATTAAAACTTTATAAACTAAGCATCTATTTTAAGAAATTAGAAGATGAGGAGCAGACTTAACCAAAGAAGGAAGAGGAAAAGATAAGAGCAGAAATTAATAATATAGAAAATATACATAAAACACGGAGAATCAACCAATTAAAAAAATGAGTTTAAAAGTTTGGAGGCTAATAAAATTGATAAAACTGTTGTTATGAAAACACACAAACATTACCAGGAATGAAAAAAGGAATATTACTACTGAGTCTGTAGATATTTCTAGAAAAATACAGCAGAACCAAGCTGACAGTAGAAGAAACAAAATCCAAATAGTTCTGTAACTATGAAAGACATTGGATCTGTATTCTAGTTCACCCCAGAATTTAGGGGAAAAAAACTAAATCTCTAATTTAACCATTTGATCAAAGAAAACTGCAGATCCAGATGACTTCATCTAAGAAGTCCATCAGACATTTAAGAAAGAAATAGTGCCCGTCTTTTATAAACTTTGCTGAAAAACAGAAAAGGCAGAAGTACTTCTAACTTATTTTATGAGGCCACCCTAATGTTGATGCCAAAACTTAACAATGACTGTACAAGAAGGAAAGTTATAGTCAAATCACACTCATGAAAATAAATGCACAAATCTTAAATAAAATAGTAGTAACATAAATACAACATATAATGTGTAAAAATGGTAATTTATCAAGTCTAAGTTAGATTTACTTTGGATATGCAAGGTTGGTTTAAGATTGAAAAAAATCAGGCCTGGCACAGTAGCTCACATCTGCCATCTAGCACTTTGGGAGGTCAAGGCAGGATTGCTGAGGCCAGAAGTTTGAGACCAGCCTGAACAACATAGCAAGACCTCATCTCTGCAAAAAAGAGAAAAATTAGTGAGGAATGGTAGTGCGTGCCTATAGTCCCAGCTACTTGGGAGGCTGTGGCAGGAGGATCGCTTGAGCCCAGCAGTTTGAGGTTGCAGTGAGCTATGATTGTAGCACTGCATTCTAGTCTGGGCAACAGAGTGATACCCTGTCTCAAAAATTAATAAATAGTAAAATTGGAAAAATCAATGTTGCTTAAATTTTTTCTAGTCTTTGTCCCTTGCCCAATTCCAAAGCCACTTTGGAATTTTTTTAGGTATTTGTTACAGGAGCATCCTACTTCCAGGTACCAAGATCTGTAGTGGGTTCTTGTTGCTGCTGTAACAAATTACCACAAACTTAATGGCTTAAAACAATACAAATTTCTTACCTTATAGTTTTAGAGATCACAAATCTGAAGTGGGTCTTAGCTGGGCTAAAATCAAGGTGACAGCAGGGCTGTGTGCATCTAGATGCTCTTGAGAAGAAATCATTTCCTTGCCCTGTTCAGCTTCTAGAAGCTGCCCACATTTTTTGGTTCATGATCCCCTTCCATCTTCACAGCCAGCAGTGGCCTGTCAAGTCTTTGACATGTCACATGACTCTGATTCTGATACTTCTGCTGTTTTCTTCTACATTTAAGGATCCTTGTAATTATATTAGGCCCACATGGGTAATACAGAATAACTTCCTATTTTAAGGTCAGCTGATTAACAACCTTAATTCCATCTGCTACCTTAATTCTCCTTTTCTGTATAACCTAATATATTCACATGTCCTGGGGATTAGGACTTGGCCATCCTTGGGCAGCCATTATTCTACATAACACAGTAGTACTTGGTATAAGTCATTAATTCTCAGTTTAGTTTCTATTATATTGTGAACACTTGGACTTTTCAAAGACAGACTAGTTTCATCCCTCCCACATACCCTATTTCTTTTGCCCAGTGATACATTTTTTAAAAACTGAAGTAAATTCACTTAACATACAATTAACCATTTTAAAATGTACAGTCCAGTGGCATTTAGTGCATTCACAGTGTTATACAGCCACCACTTCTCTAGTTTGAAAACTTTTTCCTTAACCCAGAAGAACACCCTGTACTTGTGAAATACCCTCATCTCTCCTTCTCCTCATCCCTTGGTAGCAAATAACCTGCTTTTCTCCTTGTGTGTATTTGCCTCTTCAGGATATTTCATATAAAAAGAATCATACCTAATGTGACCTTTTGTGTTTGGCTTTCACTTAGCGTAAGTTTTCAAGGTACATCCAAGTTGTAGTGTGTGTTGGTACTTCATTCCTTTTATAACTGAATAATATTTCATTGTGTGTTTATGCACAGTTCCTTTATCCATTCGTTTGTTGATGGACATTTAGATTGTTTCTACCCTTTGGTTGTTATTAATAATACTGCCATAAACATTTGTGTATAAATTTCTGTGTGGACATATGTTTTCATTTCTTTGGGGTATATACCGAGGAGTGCTACTTCAGGGTTGTATGATAATTTTATGTTTAACTTATTGAAGAACTACTTAACTGTTTTCCACATTTGCACCATTTTGCATTCCAACCAGCAATGAATAAGAGTTCCAATTTTTCCACATCCCTGGCAATATTTTTTATTTTCCCTTTTTAAAAATCATAACCATCCTAGTGGGTATAAAGTGATAGTTCATTGTGGTTTTGATTTGTATTTACCTAATGACTTAATGAGGTTGAATATCTTTTGATGTGCTTATTGGCCTTTTTATATCTTCTTTAGAGAAATGTCTATTCAAGTCTTTTGCTCATTTTTTAATTGGATTATTTATCTTTTTCTTGTTTAATTCTTTTTGTTATAAGAATTCTTTATATATTCTGAATACTAAACCCTTATCAGATGTATGATATGCAGACATTTTCTGCCATTATGTCTTTTACTTCCTTGAGAATGTCCTTCGATGTACAAAAGTTTTAAATTTTTATTGTTTATTTTACTGATTTTTGTTGTTGCTCATGCTTTTGGTGTACAATTCTAAGAATCCTTTGCCAAATTCATGGTCATGAAGATTTATCCCTATGTTGTCTTCTAATAGTTTTAGATCATTTTCAGTTAATTTTTGTACATAGGAGGGAGGTGGTGGGTCTAAATTTATTCTTTTGCATGTGGTTCTCTGGTGGTTTCAACACCATTTGTTGAAAAGACTATTCTTTCTCATTCTTTGAATGGTCTTGGTACCCTTGTTAAAAATAAACTGGCCATAGATTTTCGGGTTTGTTTCTGGATTCAAATTTATTCATTGGTCTGTATGTCTATGGCAGTACCACACTGTTTTGATTATTGTAGTAAGTTTTGAAATTGGCAGTGTGAGTCCTCCAAATTTGTTTTTCATTTTTCAACATTATTTTATCTGTTTTGGGCCCCTCGTAATTCCTTATGAATTTGAGCATTAGCTTTTCCATTTCAGCAAAAAGAGCCTCAGAATTTTGATAGGGGTTGCATTGAATTTGTAGATCACTTTGGAAAGTACTATGCTCTTAATGTTAAGTCTTTGAATCCATGAACATATGTTGTCTTTTCATTTAATTAGCTCTTTTTAAATTTCTTTAGCAATGTTTTGTAGCTTTTAGTATACAAGTCTGTCACCTCCTGGGTTAAATTTATTCCTAGATATTTTATTCTTTTGGATGCTATTGTAAATGTAATCACATCCTTAATATCTTTATCAGTTCATTGCTCATGTATAGAAACACAACTAATTTTTGTGTACTGATCTCATACCCTGCAGCTTGCTGAATTTATTTATTAGCTGTAGTGGGTTTTTTTCTTGTACACTTTTGGGGATTATCTACCAATACAGTCACATCATCTGTGAATGCAGATAGTTTTACTCTTTCCTTTACAATTTGTATACATTTTATTTTCTTTTTTTACCAAACTGCTCTGGTAGGACTTCCAGTAGAGTATTGAATAGCAGTGGTAAAATTGGGTGTCATTACCTTGTTCCTGATCTTAGGGGGAAATCTTTCAATCTTTCACCATTAAATATTATGTTAGTTGGTCTGGTTTTTTCGGGGCAGGGGAAGGTTTGGGCACTGTTACAACTCAAAGTTGGTCTGTTTTTCATAAATGCCATTTATACTTTTGAGGAAGTTCCCTTCTATTCCTAGTTGTGTAGAAGTTTCTGTGGGGACATACGTTTTCATTTCTTTTGGGTGTATACCTAGGAGTGGTATTTCAGGGTCATCTAGTAATTCCATGTTTAATTTGTTGAAGAACTGCTTAACTATTTTCAAGCAGAAAACTCTTTTCAAAGGCTATTTTCAGAGGGTAATAGTAGAGGGTAACTATTTTAAAAGGCAGACTAGTCTCAACCCTCTATACTCCCCACCCCCATTTAAAAAATCTGATCTTCATTGCATGGCTCATGGTTAAATGTTCAAGGTTTGTCATATTGTAATAAATAAATAGACTGTAAGTGCCTCTAATGGTCTATTTACTGTAGTTTGTATTCCTTAATGTTGAGTCTTCATGCTTTTAAACAGAATGTTTTTAAGCATTGAATGTCAAACTTGTTTAAAATTAGTATTCCCTGCTTTCTGTTATTTCTATTAGCTATTTCTAATACTGTCGTACCACATTTCTAGTAAACTATTGTAAAACACTTTTTAAATTAAAAATAAAATTCTCATTCACTCAAACTTACTATGGAAGATTGTGAGGAATTAAGTCTTACGTTTAGAGTTTAAACTTGTTGACTTTTTAAATAAAAGTTAATTTATATAAACCTACTGAACAGCTTTATTTAGGAGCTTTAGCATGCTCCTAAATAAATATGCATGTATGTATATGTGCACATAATAAAATATTAATAATTTAGTCTAATATCAGATATAATTGATTTAGGAAGAGATCAGCTATATCTTTCTTTGCATTATCTGTGAATAAAAGATTTGCTAAGTAACTTAATCAACTGACTTGCTTGAGAGCGTAGTATTTTTTAAGCATCTAAAAACAAATAAAATAATTGGTAATTTAAAGCCATTAATGTTAACATTTTCCTAGCTTAGCTCTTTTCATTCTATGCAATAAAATCCTATTTCTTTAAAGAAGATTGTCCCCAATATTTTAATCTAAATATATAGATTTCTTTGAGAACATTTTTTATTAAAGCAAATAGACAATAAATGTCTAAAAAAACTACTATATGTCAGGTAATGCCTAATAGAAAGATGCACAGAAAGGTAAGAAATGGCTCTTTTGCCAGGTTAGAGGTTTACATTCTAATTATCGAGATAAGGCGCTGGAACAGGAACTCTTAAACTGGCATCTGTGAATCACAAGATGATATATATGTAAAATTTTCTGGGGGGAGTGTTTATAATTACCTTTTCAGATTTCTTTTAGTTATCTATGATTGTAAAATGGTAAGAATCACTGCCCTGGAAAAGTCAGTAGCCCGCCAACTCAAGACTACAAAATATCATTCCCCCTAAATTGCAGAAAGTCCAGCCATCTGCATGTGTAGGACTTTTACAGTTTTACATGATAGCCAAACTTCTTGGTAGGGTACGACTACACAGATTTTAGAAAACTCAAGTCATGTGCTAATTTTGGTTTATGAATACCAAATTTTAGCCATTTGGTAACTCAAAATCGAAGTATAGAATTGTATTTTGTTCCGATATAGAAAACAAAAAAGATTTACATATCTTTAAAAAATTAATTCTGAGCCCATCCTGTGGCCTACTAGTGAGCCTAAAACCATACTTAAGAATAGGAGAATATGATACTGTTATACAGGTAAACTTCCACCAGTGGCATAAACCTAACCTGTGTGCATATCCAGAAGCTATTTGCCAATTTTCCTACTGGGTTAGTTTCCTTAACTGGATTAGTTGAGATATTATCAGTTTTAGTTTCCCAACCTCATTTTCTTTTAATATTACCTTTCTGAACACTTCTCCCTCTCTCACCTTGTCTTTGTTCACACTGCAGCATTTAATTCTCTAGATATGCTATAAGCAACTACTGCCGCTGTCAAGCATTGCTATATTCAGTGTAATAAAATGCAGTAGTTGAGTTACTCTAAGACTGGGTAGAGAGATTTAATTTAAAATGTTTAACTTTTAGTTTTTAGGATGTATCTAGTGGAATATTAACTGAATTTTTTGGTTTTATTTCCTTTGCATACCCCCTTTTTAGAATTAGTAAATTTAATTAGCATCTAGCTAAAGGGAATTAGCATTTATACTAAATGTTGCTTAGGGACCTGAACCAAACATAAATAAATCACACCTGAGTTAGGAGCTTAAGCAAATACCCTCAGAATGCATAGGTAAGCTAACAAACAAGGACTTGAATATGATAGATAACAGCAGTTCTTTCAAACTGGAGTATGGTGATGTGGAAGTTACTTTGTTGTGGGGTAATTTTTTTTTTCTTTCTTTATCAGAACATAGAATCATTTTTTCTTAGGAAATGTTATTAATATAAAGTGTATAAGTCTTGTTATGGTTCCACATATATTAAACTGGTTATTTTTCAAAGTTATATAAGAATATTTGAAAATAAAAATAACCATGCAGCACTTTCAAGATTTAAAGTCTTGTATCTATTTATTAAGAATTTGAAGTATGAGAATTTGGTACTTTGACTATAGTTTTAGCATTTATATTGCTTATTCACTCCTAACACTGAAGAAGAATCTTTTTTTTTTTCTCTTTTTAAAACTGTGCCCAAACTAGACTGATTCCCTTTGCAGTGATTTTCCATTACTCTTAAGAATAAAATTTAAATTCTTTACTTGACCCACAAATCCATACATGGTATATATCCCTGTTTGCCTCTCCTACTACAATTCACAATCTCTTTGACTACATTCTGATGCTCAGATTTTTTTCTCTTCTACTTATTTGCCAACACTGTTTTCATCTTAGGGTCTCTGCACTTCCTATAATCCATGTCTGGAATATATTCCCCAAGTCCTTCATGGTTGTCTTTGATGTTTAGATCAAGGTCACCTCTGTAACACCCAGTCTGAATTAGCATAATACAATTAGTCATTACGACATCACCCTTTTTTGTTTTCTTCATAACATTTATTGTTACTCAAAAGTTGTTTTATTTCTTCATTAACTGGTTTCTTTTCTACCTCCTTACCCCTACTATAGAGTAGTGCTCAGACTAAAAATGTAAGGAGAAATTGTCTTGTTTTTCACTGGATCCTTAGGATCTAAATTCTAGGACATTGCTTGATATGTGATATTCATTAAATAGTTGTGGAATTAGTTAATTCTCCCATCTATAAGTATTAAATATATTCTGAAGAATATTGTAAAAGATTTTTGGCTTATATATTTTATTTTGGGCTGAAAGTTGTCCACGTTAGTATTTCCATTTGACTAATTTTATCATATTTGTTGTTTAATAAATAATAAGTATTAATCTCAATATGTAGAATTAAAATTTCACTTTTGACAGGTTGACTTTGGCAGAATATCATGAACAGGAAGAAATTTTCAAACTTAGACTAGGACATCTCAAAAAGG
This sequence comes from Avahi laniger, assembly GCA_963575035.1. Lineage (NCBI taxonomy): Eukaryota > Metazoa > Chordata > Mammalia > Primates > Indriidae > Avahi > Avahi laniger. Next base: position 11,951 of record CAUYSK010089434.1, read on the forward strand.
TATGTGAAGCATATGCTGGATTTTTACTTGAACTTGTTACCAGAGTTTGTAAAGAGTTTCAAGTCTCTAATTTAAGAAGCCAAAATTTAAGAGAGAAAGATCCCAAATTAAAAACTTCAGATAAAAATAGAGGTGCATTAAAGTTACATTTTTATGTTGAATAGATTAAACTAATATTTCTTTATCTTGTGGCAACTTAAAAATCTTGAGATGCTGATAAATCGGGTCCCTATAGTGGAGGAGTGATTCCTGGCCAGACCTCCAGGGTGTTTAGATTACTCTGTTTAAAGAAAGTATTACCTTTTGGTAAAAAAAAAATGCTTCATTTTTAAAATGAAATGCAAAATTCCATATTGTTTGTGTCCATTTCATAGTACATTGAAATAACAATTATAAATAAATAGCAAACTTATTTCTTTGGCTTACCTTTAATTAATTTGTTGAAGGTGTGATTAAATGTATTGATTAAAAGATGTACATGGAAAAATTTAAAAGAGCCTAGTCATCAGTAATAATATAAAGTGATATAATTTAGAAAAAATGTTACTATGTATTATTATAGTAAATTTTTAATGTATAGCTTTGTACTGGTTTGTAAACTCTGAAATTGTAATCAGCCCATTGTTTTTACAGGTCTTAATTTTAATTCAGACCATTTCAAAGAAGTAGTAATAACAGAGTAGATTTTTTTTCCCCTACAAAATGAAGTTACTCAACAGACGTAACATTCTTTCTCTTTGACCCAATTTTTAGTTCTTCTTTCTGCTTGTCAGGTTGTTAAAAATTTTTTAATAGGCTGAATTATAGCTAAAACTGAGTTGGTGAACTAATTGAAGATAGTATCTATGTAGTCATCTCCATGGGATAGGGTGAGGTAGAACAGAAAGCCATTCTGGTAGCAACTATTATTACACTATATATTAATTTGTTTTTTAAACGTTATCAATATGCCAGGGACCCCTACCATTTAATTACAAAAAATAGAAAAACTTATGAATGTTTTATATATATAATTTGCATTAGTGTCCTTTACTACGCCATGTCTGTCTTTGCCACTAGGCAGAAAGCTTCAACCTCAACTACTTGAACAGTGAATTCTGAAATGACTTATTTAGGTCTTCTTCTTTTTTTTTTTTTTAAGTTCTTCTATTCTGTTCTATTGTAATTATTGACTATTTTTCCTCCTCTTTGAGAATATAGTTTGCAACTTCTGTTCTCTATAACAGATGGAGCTTTAGAACTATAATAATAATTTTATAAAAAATGGAACTATAGAAGGGAAGAGGGATTTTTAGTACAGAATGAGCTGTAGTAAGTATTTGCGTGCCCTCTTAAGCTATTTTCAAAATGAATTCATAGGGACATATGCTTGATGTTCCATACAAAGATTTAACAATTATTTTCTAACTAGCCTTTAGTGATAAAGGGATGCTAAGTATTTACTTAGTTATAGTGATACTAAGTGTGTACTTAGAGCTTTGACTGAACAATTATTATTTCCACATATAATAGCAAATTTTAAATTACTTTTTCTAATGCTGACATTTTACATGTGTGTTTTATTTTATGAAAATCTGTTATATAAAATGTGAAATTACAAAGCAGTTGAATTAGGAATTGGCTATTTCAAAAAATACATTTTTGAAAAAACTTCAAAGGAAAGTTTATTTTTGGTTGGTTGGTGGTTGATTGATTTTAAAGCTTTCCAGATTCTTTGAAAATATTTGGTTTCTGTGAAAAATACTTTGGTTTTCTAAAGTGAGATATATGTCTAGATGTTTTATTAACACTTGTAAAATGTTCTAGAGTACCACACCTTCTCTTCTAACCTTCATATTATCCTCTTTCTCAATGTTTGACATCTACATTTTTTTGTATTTACTTGTTCTTTCTAATAATTGTCCGCTCCATAATCTCTTTCCTGCTTTTTTTTTCTTTTAGCTTTTATTGAATTTACTGAGCAGTCTCAGATTTCTGACTTCATCTTCTTCGTAACCAATTTACCACATAACTTTTCTTTTCTTAACTTCCATCATGGAATATTTTGGGAGAATGGATCAACTAATAATGCTGAAACATACTCTCATATCATAAATTTCATATTTTCTGAGAGGCTATTTTGGGTGAGAAGAATGAATGCACTGTGAAGAAAGTTGATAGTACATATGGAGAACAAAAGTGAGCAAGTAGTGTCGCCTTATAAATAGCAGTTGTCTGCTTGCAACTTGGCACTAATTTTTTAGTTGTACAATTAAAAAATAATACACAGTAAATCGTGGGTATTAAAAATAAGTTATTTGGCATTCTAAAGCACAGCTGGAAAATAGGTCATTAAAAATAGGTCATTCCGTTTTCTAAAAGAACAATAGGTTAGATAAACTTATAACTCACACAGGCCAGGCTTGAGTCAAGAGAAAAGATGTTACTACCTCTTGTTTTATTGGCTCCCTGTACACCTGGGTTTATTAAGCAGACGTGAACTGTACCCCAACTTGTAATTATATAGCTTCTACCACAGGCTGGATCTGATCTGATCTGTGAATATTTGATGTTCATTATATCCTACACAGGAAATAGAACCTGTGACATGTCAGTTTAGGGTTTAGATTTGGAGCCTGGCATACTCTTGCATTAGCAAGGGTGACTCATTCTCTCTCTTTTGTAAGTTCTCGACATACAGCAGAATTAATCATTAGATTAAGTTCTTTAGTGCTGAAGGACAAAACTTCATGGGAAGCCCATGCCATATGGACTTATAAGAATGGGAGGCCTATTTACTTTTTCTTGAAATGGATAATTTATGACATGCATTGTATTTCATAATAATAATTGAATAGGTAAACTAAAATGTGAAAAAATGTATTTACTATTGAATAAATCACAAAGTTTAGTTCACATTTTATGCTACTCTATATTTTTCTATAGGATTAGAAAAATAATAAATCCAAAGCTGCTAAAGTGTGATAGAGTAAAGAATGAGAAATAGGTAGAAATTTCCAAAAGTGAGTACATGGATAAAATAAATAGATATTTCTAGTTACCACCAAAAAGTAAATGTGAACTTACTTATGGGCTTATTATTTTCATCTTGTGAGAGCAGGAAAATCACTGTGCAGCATCACCTTTTTTCCCCACTGTATCAAGAGTTTTATCTAATATTTATTGTTTTAGTTATTATTAGTTTATACAATCATTGCTCACTAATTCACTAAGTGATTATTGTCACACCTTGCCTGATAGAGGCATGATTCAAATTTCCATTTCTAGAGAATTACATAATATTACTTTATAGACTTTGAAGTTTTAACTGTATTTGAGTGAACATTAATTTTAACTTTTTGCGTGCCAAGATGTTCTATATATGCTTTTTCTGAAGTAATACTACTAGTTAAGTGACAAACGCAGAACTTGAACTTTTTCTCACTCCTATTTCAATGGCTATTCATGTGATTTATTCCTAGCATTCTTTTGTTGTAGATGAATAGAAAGTTGATTTTTCGTATTCAGAAGAATTAATTCACTTGTAGATTTCATTGCATCTCTCTTAGAATAGTGGGAATGTTTGCTTTTCCTAAATTTTTTTTTAGAAATATGCTATTTCATTTTCATTACAGATAAAGGAGGACAGTTTTAAGTAGATTATTTTTCACACACTTTTTTCTTTCTCTTTCTCTCACATATTTCCTTTCTTGGGAATTATGTTAGTGACTGCTGTATCAACTAGAACATTTCTTTATTATTGGCCAATTTATTGATTTTCATTTGTACTGATTTTTACTCAATTTATTTTTAGGCCGGGCGTGGTGGCTCATGCCTGTAATCCTAGCACTCTGGGAGGCCAAGGCGGGAGGATCGCTTGAGCTCAGCAGTTCAGGGACCAGCTGTGAGCTAGACTGATGCCATGCCACTCTAGCCCAGGCAACAGAGCAACACTGTGTCTCAAAAAAAAAAAAAAAATTTAAAGCTCAACAGAGAAAGTACTTTTTTTTTTTTTTTTTTTTTAGTCAGAGTCTTGCTCTGTTGCCTGGGCTAGAGTACCTCACTCGCAGCAACCTCAGACTCCTGGGCTCACGTGATCCTTCTGCCTCAGCCTCCCAAGTAGCTGGGACTACAGGGATGCGCCACCATGCCTGGCTAATTTTTTCTATATATTTTTTTTAGTTGGCCACTAATTTCTTCCTATTTTTAGTAGAGACGGGGTCTCGCTCTTGCTCATGCTGGTCTTGAACTCCTGAGCTCAAACGATCCTCCCACCTCGGCCTCCCAGAGTGCTAGGATTACAGGCATGAGCCACCGCGCCCGGCCGAGAAAGCACATTTTTAAAAAAACTATACGTATTCTCTAAAATAATTTTTTGTATATCTTAAGAATTTCACAGAATAGAACTATGTAATAAAATATATGGAGACTATAAAATTATTCCTGAAACTATTTCAAAAAGAACAAATAACTTTTTTGTTACCAGTAATTACATTAAACTTACCCAATTATCACTTATTGAAAGCTGCAGTTGCAAAGGAAGTAATTTCCTATCTTTAAAAAGTTATTCCTTTGAGACAAAGGTACTAATGATATCTATGGGTTTCAGGAAACTAACCATATACCAAGTTTGCTTTTATGGTCAATCTTGTCTTGATACCAGTCTTTGATAAATTTCAGTTATGGGAGAGTTTATGTGGCATGTCAGTTTAGGGTTTAGATTTGTCTTTGTGATTCAAAAACTCTGCTAGGTTGATTGTATAGTCAGATCATTATTCAAGAGTTGAAGATCACTGTGTGGATGTGCTTTCAAGGATTGTCACTAAATTAACAAAAATAGCTAAAAAAAAAAAAAACCTGAAAAACTAACTTCATTGTAATAGATTCTCTTCATAGTCATAATATTTTTTAAAAGATACATATTACCAATCATAATACCCCAAACTGATGAGGAAATAAGAATTTTGAAAGTTATTAGAACCAATAACTGTGTCTTGACACTGCTATTATTCAGGATTGTGATATGAACACCACGTGGGTATATGTTGCTCTTTATTTTCTAGTCTTTAAATTTTGCTGTCTTCTTGATTTTAAATATTTGATTAGTTGGAGAGAATGCATATAGAAACTAGTGTGTCATCTCCGTATGGAATATTAAATAGTTTAGTAGGGATTGGCTTTAATGTGTGTGTTTTGGTGTGTGTGTATGAGAGTATGTTTATTTGATTTATAAGCCTTGAATATAAGTATCAGAAGTTTTATTGGAAGAACATAACCAATTTGTAATTGAAACAGGATTAGTCAAGAATCATCAGCACCAACACAAATGTATCTTTGCAGACCGAAGGAAGCAACTAAAAAATTTACAGTCATCTCAATCTCTACTAAAACAAAAATCACATCCAACATGCCACCTGACACCATTTCTTTCTCTCTCTCTCCTTTGCTCCTTGCGATGTGGCATTCACCTCTCCTTGTGCCTCCGTTCTGAAGAGATAACAGTATAGCAACAACTCTGCCACTGAAATCCTGTTCTCTGACCGATATTGGCACCTGCAAAGAGAAACAACCAGTAACAGGCAGCAGCAGCATCAGTATTAATCTTCCATGATGAAATCTTTACAGGTCAAGAACAAGTACAGAGCTCTTTTCTCACTCCTTCACAGTGGACCATGCAACTAGTTGAAATGGAAGACAATGGATTATCTACAAGCCTTTTGAACAGTGGAAAATACAGGGCGTTGGTTTTAGGTGAATTGACCCTCACATATTCTTGAAGTTTTATATCCCCTTTCGTCTTTCTTTCTAGAATACCATTGTCATCTGATTTATCAAGTCCTTAGTAGGACCACAAAGAATAAGTTTGCATATGTGACATTTCTTGTCACTTTAGATTCAAATGAAATAAAATAATGAGCAATATGTTAGAGGGCTTAATCTTTAAATCTACATGGCCACCTTTATATTTATAGCCATGATTAGAAGAAATCTTTTGGGAATTCTTCTTTTAGTTAAAGCCAACCACATTATACATTATGTTTCTGTAGAACATAACACAAGATGCTACTTGCATAGGCAGTAATTTTCAGTGGAATTCTGGTAAAAATGCACTATACTAGAAAAAGTCACAATTAAGCCCATGAAGAATGTTATGAGGTTCTTGACTTCTTGGTATATATGGGCAAGAAAGGTTCCAAGAAGAGTTCTGGAATTCTACACTTGACATTTTGTGCTCACCACTGCTTCCCATTTAAAAATAAGTAATAATCTATAAAAGATACCTGTGCTGAGAGAACATGAAGGAACTAGCTGTAGATGGGAAAACTCAGTGATTTATGTTCGTATCTCTTGCTTTCATGGATCTACAAACATTCCTGGCTCTGTTTTTCCTGACTTGGAATCATATGCCTTAACTTGATAGTAGATAATGATCAGTTACCAAACTGAAAATGTAGAGGTGTTTTACTTCCCTACTGTTTAATATTAATCTGGTTGTTGTATAGGCAGTGCAATTAAAAACATTTTGGAAAGACTCTTAGAAGTCATCTTAGCCATCAGAGCAGGGTTTAATTAATTCAGGTGTCTATGTTTAGCCCAAAGATCACTGTTTCACAAAAAAGAAGAGAACAGTTGCTTGGCTACTGGCCCTTCCCGATCAGAACTATAAATCCCATGCCATTGTGTAGACTAGGTTAAAAGGAAGCAGAAAGTTGGGAGAAGGGCTACAATGTGCTGTATCTGTATGTGCTGGGGCTTTGTGTCAGCACCTTTATTAGTGTTAAACATTAAGGAAGGAGTTTCACCTCCATAATACGGCAGCTATGAATTTTTTAAAAGAAATATATTAGACATTTAAAATTGCCAGTTAGTTGAATTGTTACATTTATTTGCTGCTGGGGAGGTAGATTTTTGTTTTGTTTTGTTTTTAATTAGAATGAAGGAACTGACCAGAAAATCAAAACCTGCCTATTTTAACAGTCATCTGCAGTTAGAAGTAGTAATGTATGTATTTATACATTTGAAGAGAGAATAAACCACCACTTTTCTTTCCCCACCCAAGAAAGAAGGAAATGAAGTGTGGACAGAGGAAAACATTAAAAGTAAAGGTTCTGGCTGTGGCATGGTGGCTCATGCCTGTAATCTTAACACTTTGGGAGGCTGAGGCAGGAGGACCGCTTCAGGCCAGGAGTTTAAGACCAGCGTGAGCAAGAGCGAGACCCTGTCTCTACCAAAAGTAGAAAAAATTAACCAGGCATGGTGGCACACTTCTCTAGCCCCAGCTACTTGGAAGGCTGAGGCAGGAGGATTGCTTGAGCCTAGGAGTTTGAGGTTGCTGTGAGCTATGATAACACCACTGCACTCTAGCTTGGGAGACAGAGCAAGACCCTTTCTCCCAAAAAAGAAAAAGAGTAAAGGTTCTAAAATAATTATCTAAGGTAGTTGAACACATCTGATGAAGATAGAGTACACTCTCATCAGTAATAACCAGTTTAGTAATTGGAGATAGGAGTGGAGGGAGTGTTCATGTAGTTAGTAAAGAAAACCTCCAATAATTTTGTGACTTTTGTCTCTTCTCCTTCTTCCACTCCTCTACAGAATCATACTCAAGCAAAAATATTACTATAGGGCAGTAGTTTCAAAACTGAGTAAATTCATACCTGGTTTGTCTAGGTGGGGTTTTTTTTGTTGATTTGTTGGTTTATATTTCCACTGCTTCACATCTCACATGCCCTTATTTAGGATATAGGAAATCATATAATCTGACATATATTTAGGATAAATTTGAAGTAAATTGGTAATTTTCTCCTTAATTCTTTTTTTCTGTACTGCCTTTCCTTTCCATTAGCTTTTACTGGTGCCTTTTGTTAATTTAACCTTTCATTTTCCTGGTGATAAACTTTTAGAATGGCATTAGAAGTAGTTTATGAAATTAAAACAATTTTTTTGAGAACTTAGAGATGTTAACTTTTAAGGATTAATATTGTTCATATTACTAAAGTAAATTTGGTGTTTAACTTTTTGAAACCTTATTCTGAATTAAGTTTTCTTAAACCAAGTAATGTTGTGGTGTTATTGAATATAGCCTGTTCCAGGCTATAATGCTTTTATCTGCTTCCACCATTTTTATAATATACCACACAGAAGTTCTTTTCTTTTATCAGTGCTCATAGATTACAGGCAAGCTGAGATTGATATATCAGAATACTTCCTATCTTGGCTTTATAGAAAGGCAATTCTTAGAAACTGAATTTTTTTTTGTGGGAATAACAAGTAATACACTTTCAGGATTTGCTAAATAACTTTAGTATGTTTAATTTTTTCAGGAGATATATTGGTTTTACATATAAAAATGCATTTCATAACCCTTTACTCTTTATAGCTTTAATGCTTACCTACACACTCCACCTTTCTTTTAATAATTGCCTTTTGAAAAATTGCCATTATGAGAAATGTTCAAGAATACTTCAAATCCAGCTAAATCCAAATTAACCTGTAATTCTGCAGAAATTTCACATTGCTATAACTTACTTTTGGTTTAGAGAATTGAGCCAAAGGGATATTAAGTTGCCAGAAGACACTTTTATGCTGAAGATCTGGTGACAGACAAACTCTTCTGGTTAAGTCGCTATGGGATTTATCTTCCATATAAATCTATAAAAATTAGAACTGTTGGAAGGTGGTGTTTTTTGCAGGTTACTTAAACAGTGAGACAATATTGAGGTCTTTTGTTGTATACTTGTATGATTCGGGTTTTTATGTAAGTAATTCAGAATATTAGAGCTTGTTTTATAATAAAATACTGTTAAGACAGCTGTACTATGTACTGTTAAATTGTCTGACGTATCTTTTTTTTTAAACAGGAGAGCCGTGTCCTTTATTTTGTATTTGATCACCAGACCTACCTCTCTCTTTAATACAATCTATTCTTATTCATGTCCCTTCTGCATTGTAATAGCCAGCAGACAACAGAGACGTCTATTTCCAGATGCTATTTGTCTCTTTGTTTCTTCTAGATTTTCTCTGCTTTATTTAACTGCTCTGTTTAGTGGATGAATCCAGGATTGAAACTTTGTATTCTTACTAAGCACAGTTTAGCTGATTGGATTGTTTCTCTTTCATTCTACTGATCTGGCCTAGTTTTGCCTTGAGTTTGAGAACTCCATTCTATGATGAATTCAGATCAGTTGTGAGCCCACATCTTCTTTTCTCCGGAATCCTCAGAAAAAGATTCATTTATGAGGATGGTCTAGAGGTTAATGTCAATCTCAAGCAAAGAGAGTGTATACTACAGGGTAGATCTTTGGAAATGATTTATACCAAAGATAAATTACTTGTTGGGACTACTCCATTCTCAACTATTATACCCTGGGGCCTGACCCAAACTGAGCCTTGCCTCTTTCTATGAGGAGAGGGTACTAGACAGTATTGCCCTAGCATTTGCCAACAAGTATGTTTGTTAGGCTGCTCAGGCTGCTGTAACAAACTACCAGACTGCGTCGCTTAAAACAACAGAAATTTACTTTTTCATAGTTCTAGACTCTAGAAGTCCAAGATTAGGGTTCATTTTCTGGTGAGGGCTCTCTTCCTGGCTCGCATATGGCTGCCTTCTCATTTTTTCCTCACATGGCCTTTTCTTTGTGCTCCTGGATGGGGGCAGAGGTCATCTTCTCATAAAGCCATTAATCCCATCATGAGGACGCCATCCTCATGACTTAATCTCACTATAATTACCTCCCAAAGACCTCATCTCCAAATGCTATCATATTGAGGGGTTAGGACTTCAATATATGAATTTGGGGGAACACATTCAGTCCATAGCAGTATGTATACTTACTCTCAGTGGAATTTTTAGAGTTGCAAAATTATCTTTCTCCCCGAAGTGAATCACTTTGTTTTAAGGTCCAACATATCATGAAATACTAAGTTACAAGAAGAAAGATGTAATGTATTTCACTGACTATGGTAGATTTGTGTCTATTTGTATGTATATAAGACTGCTTAATGGTTCCTTCCCTTGACATTTCCTGTTAAGTACCCAGAATCCATCTTTTTTCCCCTTGTGGTACTGACATTTTGTTTTTTCCAGTAAACTTAACAATTCAAACTAAATGAAGCTTGCCTGTGCTTTTATTTTATAAGATTTTATGGGACATATTTGTCATGTTTTATAAAGGGGGAAAACACTTGCTTTAATTTACTGACAGGCATATATTTTAACAAGTATTTATTTTACGATATTGATTATTTCCATTGTGTAGACATCTGAAGATTATAAAACAAATGTAATTATGTGCAACAACCTAGTTGAAACTTGTAATTATATATTTATGACTCAATAAAATTTAACTTCTATAAATTCACTGTTGAATAATTCACTCCATGCCATAATTTCAAATAAAAGTTAAAGCAAGTATTTCAGCTTATATTCTAATAGGCTTTTCATATTTTATCAGATTATTTAAAATTTCACCAGGCTACCAAATGTTTTAGCAGCTTCCTAAATGTGGTAGAATCACATTAATGCAACTTTTAAAGCAACAAACATTAGTAACTTGAAGAGAAAAAGTTAACTGCTTTCTAGATTCTGTAGTGTAAATAAATTTAAATTTTTCCATATTCCTGGGCATACCTATATGGCCAGTTTCTTATTCTATTTTATATGACTAAATTAAAACAACTAAGCTGTATTTTGAGTTTATTGTTCCCAGGCTCTTAAATTTATTTCCTGTTCATATAATAAATCTTTGATTATTAATCTAGGATATCACCTTACTTTTTCCCTTTTTTTTACAATTTGTGACTGAAGCTGTAACAGTAAGGAAATTTCAGTTAAGGTAGTCTATTTCATGTATCTATTTCATAAAAATCTCCCAAAAAATTCTAGGAAAGTTTATCTTTACTTATTTTGAAATTTTCTATTTGCCATGTAATAACTAATCTACATTAAATATCTCTGCAACAAGTAGTGGTTGAATTTCATTTTAAAATAATAAAATATTTTAAATTTAGTTTTTTAATCTGTGAAGATTTTGGTTTTTCTGTAAAATACTTAAAATTTTCCTTTCAATTTGAATTTTAGGTGTATGTGTAATAGACTTTATACCTCTATTATCTATCTTCTAATGAATATATTTATGTTTTCAAAGTAAATTTCAGAATTATTAATTTTTTTGAGGTAAAGGATTTTTTAATGTCAGAGGATAAATTACTAGGAAAAAAGCAAAGGAGCTAATGACATAGAGGAATATTTAAATGTAGTATTCAGAAATAACCTCTGTTCAATGTGTTCTAGATTTATAATTATACTGGGTACACATTTAGACCAGAGGAACCTATATTTATTTATTCAACAAATATGTATTCAAAAATACTCTAAAATTGAGCATTCCTAGAAATTTTCACTGAAACTAGGCATATGCTTTTCCATTAAGTAGTATTCAAATTTGTTTTGACAAAGGGGGTGTGTATAAGACATGGGTGATATGTTTACTTATTTGTTTTAGTGTCTAGTTTTAAAATGTTTTAAAAGTTCTGTACTGTAAGACAAAAATATATCAAAATTTGTATATTAAATGATTATTAAGTAAATTTCTTTAGGATTTGTTTACATCTGCTCTGATAATGAGGGTCTGCCACAGCAATCCATAAATTTTTGTCATAATGTCTCTTTAGGATTAAAGTGGAATTTATCCAAAGTGAATGGTCAGGTTGTGTATGTATATTTGTATTACAAATGCTGTAAGGTCTAGGAATAATTAGTTCTGTCTTCTTCCTTTCTTCCTCTTTTAATTATTTTAAAAAATTTTTTTCATTTTATCTGTTTTCTACTAATAAATTATTCCCTCTTAAATTAAAATTTGGGTGGACCAGAAATAAAATTTTCAGCTCATTTTGTGTTATAAGTCAGTTTCCAGCTACCTTGCAGTGACTTTCAGTTATAGACATTATAAAAATAGATTTCTTGTATAAAAGAGAATAAAGCCCAGCATCTCATTAGGAATAGATAGATTTTTATGTGGAGGATGGTTTCTTGAAATAGGCTTTTTGCCTTATCTCTTTCCATCTTTCAGGCATTGAAAAGAGCACTTGGTCTTTTAACTCAGTGGTACTTTATAATACTGTTCTTTCCATCACTGTAAAAAATTGATGCGTGGGTAAAAATATCTTTTTATATCAGAAATAAATTGAGCTTGTTATAGTCCCCTCTCTTCATTTTCAGGAAGAGGCAGAAATCCAGGCAGAACTTGAACGTTTGGAAAGAGTCAGAAATCTTCACATACGGGAGCTCAAAAGAATAAACAATGAAGATAATTCGCAGTAAGTCATTATTTGTATTTCAGTTTTATATAATTAAAGTCCACCCCCTTCGTAGAGAGCATAAGCAGTATTTCCTTGTTGGGATGTCTAATCACACTTAGAAGAGATCCAAAGTTCTTCCCATGGCTTGCAAGGCCTTTTGTGATCTGGTCTCTGGCCACCTCACCCTCCATGCTGGGCTTTTGTGCTTGCCATCGCCTCTGTCTAAAATGTTTCTCCTTTAAATATCTGAGTGGCTTACTCCTTATTTCACTCCAAATGTTCATTAAAGAGGCCATCCATGGGCCACCCTATCTAAAAGGGCAATACATTCATCAATCCATTTCCTCTTTTAATATCCTTACCTTGCTTTATTTTTTCATAGTATTTATCACTATCTGGAATTGTTAATTTATTTTTAAGTTATTATCTGTCTTTTCCCCACTACAGTGTAAGCTTCATGAGAACAAGGACTTAGTTTTGTTCTTTTTGTATTTCCAGAGCCTTAACCAGTGCCTGGCACATGATAGGCACTTCATAAATATTTGTAACTAAATACTAAAGTTAATGTTACAGTAGTGAAGAAGTTATTTCAACTAAAGGTATTTTAGTTAGTCATGTCTTCAGCATTATGGAAGAATTTGGGAAGAAAATGGAAAAGAAGTACAAGTTACTATCTCTGTTCTTAATACCTGGTTATCAAAATGAGTACCGTAAATAGTAAATGTTAAGGGAATTCAAAGAAGAGAAAATATCTTTGGGCTTGTGGAAGCTCCTTAAAGAAGGTAGAAATTGAGCAAGAAGATAGGAGTAGAAATTAAGATACTATGTGGCTTTAATGTAAAAGAGGGGAAGGGGCCTATAATTAGTGGCTCGTGCCTATAATCCCAGCACTTTGGGAGACCAAAGCAGGAGGATGACTTGAGGCCAAGAGTTCGAGACCAGCTGAACAATATAACAAGACCCTGTCTCTACAAAAAATATATATATATATTTTCTAATTTGAAAAAAAGCGAGATGAAGGGTATCTGTTTATCTTTAAGACTATTCATGTAATGTAAAGCTTCATGACTTCATATGAGTGTCAAAACTGGAAGTGACCTATTTCTTTTGTGAAATACGAATATCTTGCTCAGAAGGCCTATTCATGATTTTCTATGTATATGTAATTCATAATATACAGATTTTTCCAGTGTATGAGGTGAATGAAATAATATAGTTATAGAATAATCTAAATTCTGTCAGATTAAAATTCTAGTAAAGCAGATGGGACAAAACTAAAATTAACTGTTCTGAAAATTATGTTCAAACTTTGTGCATCTGATTTAGACTGATGAAAATAAAGTGAATTATTAAGCTTTACAGTTTGGCTTGAAACTAAGCAAAAATCTCTCTTATTTATAAATCTGTCAAGAAAGCTTAAATTATCAAATCTATAGTCAATTGATTTTAAATAAAATAACAAAATGTAATGTATTTGCATCAGGAATCATAAAACTGTCATTGACTTTTTTTTTAAATTTTGAAATTATACATTTTGGAACCACATTTTTCTGTTAATCCCTGCTACGTATTAGCGGTTAAGCAACTTACTTAACCTCTCTCTGTGCAGCGGTGCCTTCATCTATAAAATAGACATAGAGCCTACTTCACAGAGTTGGTTGAGAACTAAGTGAGTTAATACATGTTAGTGCTTAATACAAGTTGAACATCCTGATTCTGGAAATCCAAAATCTGAACTGCTCCAAAATTTAAAACATATTGAGCACTCACATGATGCTCAAAAGAAATACTCATTGGAGCATTTCAGATTTTGGATTTTCACATTAGGGACACTTAGTAGGTAAGTGGAATGCAAATATTCCAAAATCAAAAAAAAAAAAAATCAAAAATCAAAACCACTTCCAGTCCCAAGCATTTCAAATAAGAAATAATCTGTATATAGCAAGTAAAATAAATATTAAATAGTAATGGTGGTAATATAATCTGTGAGTGATTTTTTTAAAAGGTTTTAAAAATCTTTACTTTTAAAAGTTGGTGATTAAAATTTTATTTTATAGAAGTCCAATGACAATAAAATTTAATCATCAGTGAAGGCTAATTTATAAATATAATTATTTTTAATCCTGTGTCAATACTGTAAAATCTTGATTAATCATAACTTCCAGTATAAAAGTATATTTTTCTTAGAGAAGTATTTGCTACTGAGTAGATAAAGGATTTTATAAAGCTTTTGGCAATATAGCAATTGTTAGGTCTTTATGTGAGTGCTATACTTGGTTGTTGAACCTAAATATTCAGCTGTAAAAGTTAAGCTTTGTGAGAACCAAGGCCTTAAGATGGATAATAGTCATGCAGGCAAACTGGTAGAAAGTTAAAAGAAATATTGAATGGAATTTGAAGTTAGCAGTAGTGTAAATGAGAAAGAAATGGCTAGGAATAGAATAGGAAAGTAGAACTTTAATATAGAAGGAATTTTTTTGTGTGTCTTTTAATGTGCCTGAGTGTTTTTTCCCCACCCTTAAGGTTCAAAGATCACCCAACATTAAATGAAAGATATTTATTACTTCATCTGCTTGGTAGAGGTGGCTTTAGTGAAGTGTATAAGGTAATGTAAATTTTATTCTGTTCTTTATACTAATATAGCAAATATATAGAAGTATACAGTTAAGAAGTACTTGTCTTTTGTTTATTGATCTTATGACTGATTTTATGTCCTCTAATTACAAAAAAAGGTTTGTCGTGATTTATGTTATCTTATCTCCAGAGTCTAAAGACTGTCCTTGCCACTTGTGCAGTCCCTCTGACATTTGCTACCTAGTTACTGTTAGACAGTCCGATACAAATAATAGCAACCATTTGAATCAAGATACGCAGGTAGCCATTTAATATGCTACATTGATGGAAAGATTGTACTCTTTAATTTAAACATGGGTCCGAGTCTTAACATGTCCTAAATTTATCCAAATTTCTACCTGTTTTAAGGCCATTGTTTCGCAAATGCATATGTATAAATGTAGGCATTTTTACTCACCATATTCCTTATTTTATCCTTTTTTTTTTTTTTTTACTTTACAGTGTATCTTTCAGTCCAACCTTTAAATAACGGGGTTCCTAAGGTCTATTTTATCATTTTATATTCTCCCTTTAGAAGATTTTTATCCCCTCTCATTCACTGAATTATCAGCTGTTTGATTTCACCCCTAGATTTATAAATCTAACCCATACTTTCTTTCTGAGCTACATACCTGAGAGTGTTTGTGTATATGACAGTTTATTCACCTTATATGGGTGCTTCACAGGCACTGCAAACTCATGTCTGAAATAAAAGTTACCATCTTCTTCAAAACCCCTTCTTTAACATTGTTTCCTGCTTCAGTATGTACTTTTGCCATTTATCTGCCTGGTCCCTTGAGTGAGTGAAAAACATACAAACCAATAAAAACCATCCTTTGCTTTTCCTATCAGTTCCCTTCCCTTGACATCCCTGGTACCTGCTGTTATTATGTCATTAAGTTCTCCTAAATCCAAGAATGACCCTTGTCCTCTGTCTCTTAGCTTAAGGATTCTTCCCAAACCTCCTAACTGATCACTTTCTCGTGGGCATTGCGTTTTTCCAGTGCATTTTGTACATTGCATCTACAGCAACATTTTTATAAAAGGCAATCTGATCATCTCTCCTGCTTAAAAGCCCCAGTAGCTTCCCATTTGCTCTTAGGATGAAGTCATGGTAAAGGTTATGCTTTCACCCTAAACTTCATTTCCTCTAGAAGGCCTCCGTGACCCTCTGTATCTCCTTAGATCAGATTTGGTCTGCCTTTTATAAGCTCCTTGTATTACTTTGTGCTTCATTACAGATTGGTGTAGATAGTGGTTAAGAGCTCTGGTTCTGAATCCAGACTGCTGGGTTTAAATCCTGACTGCCATTTACTACCTGTATAAATTTGGGCTTATTACTTAAAACTCTGCCTCATTGTCTCCTTCTGGGAATAATAATAATAATACTTTCATTATAGGGTTGTTACAATGGTAAACTGAGTTATCACAGGTAAATCATATAGAACATTGGTATTTAGTAAATATAAGTTAATAAGATTATTACTATTATTAGAAATCATCCTCCCTGTTCAATGAGGCAAGAATTATGCCTTTCTGGTTTACCAAAGGCAACCTGGGTTCTAGTTCTGACTCTGGGGAAAATTATGGGATTTAGATTCAGAGAACTTCGATTCTGATCTCCATTCAACCATGAACTATTAATATTTGTTGTTGTTTTGTTAACTTGGACAAGCATTAGACATCATGGGCCTTACCTTCCTCAGTCATCAAGAGTGATCTTTGAGCTTTGTTCCGGTTCCTGTTTCTCTTATTCTAATGGTTGTTCATCTTCAAGCACTGAATGATTGAAGTAGGTTTATCCAGGCTATAAGGTAGAAAAGATGATCATAACAGTTCAATTTGAATCTAAAAATAACCAACTTAGATCTAAAAAAATCATCAAAAATACAGTTGGCATTAGCACAGCCTAAAAGTTGCCCAGATTATTATGAACCTGTCTTGAGCTTTTGTGACAGCCCTCTGCCACTGCCCAGTAGTATTTCAACTGTTTTTAGCCCCATATATGGGACTTTTGTAGAAAAGTCTTAAACAGAAATAGAAAATGTAGTAGATTGGGGCCCCGTGACTTGAACTTTCTATACTGACCTAAATACCAGCAACATCTCTTTCTAACCCTGTTAAAACCCTTTCATGGTTGCCAGGTCCATTGGGAAACAAAAGCAGCAGGTAATAAGTCACGAAATAAAGACTTTTATCTTATACCAAGGTAGAAGATTTTGAATCAGTTGCTGAGTGATTACCATATTAGCCTTATTGAAAGGTATTACCCCAACTCACCTAATCTTGGAAGAAGTGTTATATATTATTCATTATAATCCATGTATACTGATACTAACTTTTTATTAGTAATATACTTATAATTTTTCTTTCATTGTCCTTTATTATGACTCAGTTATAATAAGAATTATAAAGAATTTTATTCTTTGTAAGTTTTTTTGGTTTTCCCTTACATAAACTACTCTTATTTTTATTCTTTTTTATTAAACTTAACCCTTAATAATGAAATTAGCTAATGTTTATTGGATATTTATTATGAACCTTATATTATTCTAAGCACTTCATATGTTTTACCCCATTTAATCCTCTCAACAACTCTAACTTTATAAATAAGATTGAGTATTAACTCAGAGTCACTCAGCTGATAAGTTCATCTGACTCCAAAGAGAATATTCTTAACTAATGCATCCTATGTTATGTCTGATCTTACACTTTATAATTTTGTAACAAAAAGTAGTCACTTTACTGTTTTTCCTCTACTGCTTATTTTTAGGTTAAATTGATGGCAGGGAATGGGGACTGGGGAATTTCTTTCTAATAAATATATAAGCTTTTAAGTGTTTTTTGAAAGGGGTACATTTGTATATAAACTACAGTGGAACCTACAGTATTAAATCTCTTTAATAGCATTCAGTGTTTTTAAAAAACATAAGTCATGTGAAGCCTTAAAGTACTGATCATTCTGTGTTTTTAATTGAAGAAATAGGCTGGGGAGTTGAATAAATCAATTATAAACCTTTTTTTTTTCTTTGAGACAACCAGGGAAAATTGAAGATAGGTATTAGATGAGATTAAGGAGTTACTATTGGTATCATTAGGTGTGATAATGATATATAGTTATTTTATTTAAAAGCCTTATCTCTTAGAGAAAAATACTGAAAAATTTACAGGCGAAATGATGTATCGTCTGGAATTTGTTTTAAAAACACTCCATGGGAGAAGTAAAAGCATGGGGAGTAGGAAAAAGATGAAATAAGAATGGCAAAATATTGATAAATTTTGAAGCTGGAAAGTTTTTGAACAAGGGCTCATTTTACTTTTGTATATGTTTGGACAGTTTCATAATAACAGTGTAGAATTTTTCTCAACAGTTGGAAAATTATTAGGAATTTGTTAATTTTCAAAAAAGTGAAAAATAAGCGAGGGGATTGCTAGGAAAAGATAGATTAAGAAGGTTTGTTTTTTCCAACCCGTAAGAAAAACAACAAAGCCATCTGTTTTCCTGGCTGCTTACTGCTACTGCTAGTATAGAGAATCAGGTCCATATTAAAAACAAATAATAGCTTTATTGTTTTGATTCAATATATTGGCATTTATAAAACTGAATGTGAAAATTCATATTAAGGTTTTCTTTGATTTATCACCATGGAATTTGTATCTGGTTTCTGATAATAAAGGTGTCATTGAACTATATATAGTCTTAGCAGAGATGATCATTAAAGACTGTAGTGTTTATACTAATTCCGTATTATTGTAAAAATTATCACCAAAATTAAAAAAAAAATCTCTTCAGCTATTCATTTGGTCTTTAGTTATAACTTTTTCTTGCCTTGAATCCTAGGCTTTTGACCTTTACGAACAAAGATATGCTGCTGTGAAGATACATCAGCTTAATAAAAGTTGGAGAGATGAGAAAAAAGAAAACTACCACAAGTAAATGTTAATACTTTATGGTTTTTATAAATTGAAAAATTTTTAAATGATCTTAGAGAATTAATATACTCTCTCCCCACAGACATGCCTGCAGAGAGTACAGAATACACAAAGAACTGGATCACCCCAGAATAGTTAAACTCTATGATTATTTCTCCTTGGATACAGATACGTAAGTGAATATAAGTGATTTAGTTTTTAAGAAAAGATGTTTGATTTTGCTTTTGCTATCCTGTGATGATGATATAAAACTCTCCATCTCCCCACTGTGATTCTGAATTACTGGGTAATATTTATGTCTAATTTTTTTCTCTTCTCTGTTGCAGGTTTTGCACAGTGTTGGAATACTGTGAAGGCAACGACTTGGATTTCTATCTGAAGCAACACAAATTAATGTCAGAGAAAGAAGCTAGGTCTATTGTAATGCAGATTGTAAATGCACTAAGATATCTCAATGAGATCAAGCCCCCTATTATACATTATGATCTTAAGCCAGGTAAGTAATGAAATGTATCTAATAATTTTTTTAAGCTCAAAAGAGTATAGTTTGTAGAAGTCATATTCATTTATTAAGTTATGTGAAAACATGCTTTTTGGTTTAGTTTTTAAAACTTCAGTAGAATACTAGTAAAATTAAAAGTGTGTTTATTATATCACCACATTTTTAAATATGTTTATTTCCCAAAAGTTAAAGTAGTAAAGATAATGTTTTCATATACACATCTTTAAAAGAATCTTATATCTTGTTCTTAGGAAACATCCTTCTGGTAGATGGAACAGCATGTGGAGAAATCAAAATCACTGATTTTGGTCTGTCCAAGATTATGGATGATGATAGCTATGGTGTAGATGGAATGGATCTAACTTCCCAAGGGGCAGGCACTTACTGGTAAATGTATTATTTAAAGTAGCAAAATTATCTAGATTAATGCCTAGCGTTTTTATGAGAATTTAGTTTTTATTTTCATGTAGCCTTTGAGATTACTGTGGTGAAGGTACTGATTATTAAGCCTCTGAGTTGAGACGGAGATTATTGTGGTCAGTCCTCTTTTCTCATCTGTTCTTAACTGCAAATATCAGCATACCGGAGAGAGAATGACTTGGTATTAGCAAATGACTTCAGTATCTACCAGCCACAAACTCCTAACATGGAGAATTTGTGAATTTTAGGGTGATGTTTATCATGAATATAAATATGTAAATGTAATTTCTTAACTATTAGAAACAAAAACTGTAAACATCAAGCCCTCTCTGGGGCCAGGCATGGTGGCTAACACCTATAATCTCAGCACTTCGGGAGGCCAAGGCAGGAGTATCGCTTGAGGCCAAGAGTTTGAAACCAGCCTGGACAACATAGTAAGACCCTGTCTCTACAGAAAATAAGAGAACAAATTAGCTGAGTGTGGTGGCATACACCTTTAGTCGTAGCTACTCTGGAGGCTGAGATAGGAAGATTGCTTGAGCGGGCAGTTGGAGGTTGCACTGAGCTATGATTGTGCCATTGCACTCCAGCCTGGGTGACAGAGAAAGACCCCATCTCAAAAGAACAAAGCCCTCTCTCTAGAGGTTTTATGGTTGCAGTTTTTGTGGGAGATGAATGTTTTATTGATTGTAGATGGGAGATAAATTTGGCATATTCTTGGTCTTTGGACTTTCCAAAATCCCTTTTAAAGACTATACATATAGATATAAATCTAGATAGAATCATAAATTCATAGATGTAAATCTAAATGAATGCCATCCTTCACAGTACCTAGGTGTTGACAAGTACTGCTTCATTGTGAATTTTCAAACATACTGTCAGATTCACCAAAGTGAGTAACATAGACTATAAAATTTTAAAACAAACTTAGTTCTCAGAATAAATCAGTTCGACGAGAAGAGAGATAATTGTACTAAACTTCATTGAACAGGATTGTGACTACAAACATAAATGTGACTTTAGGGTTTCCAGGCTAACTGTCTTTACACAGTTAGCCTGCATACATAATAACCAGTTCCACAAGATGCCACTGGTCTGGATAGATTTTACTTTTCATGAACAGGGATTATTAGTCATGTTTATATATTCTTTTAAAACCATTTTAAAGTTTCAAATTCTGCTTATGGCATTTCCAAGAAATATGGGTAAAATAATAACGAAACCAACAAAAACAAAGCTTCTTGGTGGAACCCAGGACTCCATGGAAGACAACTTAAAAGCCAGATTCTAAATAAGACATCATTCCTACTCTACATTCCTCCTCTCATCATTCCTCCTCTTATTATTTGTTTCCCTTACTCTGGCTTCACTAGTATAAGGTAGCACAAGGAAATTTCCCTCTTATAGGTAGACAAGAGATGGGGAAACTTATGTTTTAGGGGCTGTACAAGAAGGAAATAGTCACGGCATTGTTATGCAGGAATATGGAATGTATTTCCCATAGAAACAATGTTCCAAAAACCAGTTAGTTTGTACTAGTCATATTAGTTGCTTAGCTATGTATAGTTGACCCTTGAACAACACTGGTGAACTGCATGGTTCACTTATATTTGGATTTCTTTCAGTAAGTACATTGGAAAATTTTTTGGAGACTTGTGACAATTTGAAAAAACTTGCAGATGAACTACATAGCCTAGAAATATTGAAAAAATTAAGAAAAAGGTATGTCATGAATGCATAAAATGTATGTAGGTAGTAGTCTGTTTTATTATTTACTACCATAAAATATATAACAACCTATTATAAAAAGTTAAAATTTTATTAAGATGTATACACACAGAGAGACCATACATGGTGCCATTTGTAGTCAAGAGAAATGTAAACAAAGATGCATGATTAAATCATAACCACATAAAATTAACTTTAGTACATACTGTACTACTTGTAATAATTTCATAGCCACCTGCTGTTGCTATTGTGGTAAGCTCAGGTGTTGCAAAGTATCTGCTTAAAATGCCATGTGATGCTAATCACGTCTGGGTGAGCAGTTCATCTCTCCAGTAAATTGCATATCATAGTAAAAAATTACTGTGGTTCTCGCATATTTTCCATCATGGTTAGTGCAGTACTATAAACCTTGGCTAACACTAGTGATGCTGGTACACAAAGAGTGCAATGCACACCACCTGAAGAATGGACATATTTGAAACTCGGACTTGGGGGCGGGGGCAAGGACAATATACATAACCTAAACATCTGTACCCCCATAATATGCTGAAATTAAAAAAATAAAAAAAATAAAAAAACACTAGTGATGCTGGAAGTGCTCCCAAGAAGCAGAGAAAAGTCATGACATTACAAGAAAAAGGCTGGGTGAGGTGGGTCACGCCTGTAATCCTAGCACTCTAGGAGGCTGAGGTGGGAGGATTGCTTGAGGTCTGGAGTTTGAGCCCAATCTAAGCAAGAGAGAGACTCCATCTCTACTAAAAATAGAAAAAATTAGACAGGCATGGTGGCGCATGCTTTTAGTCTTAGCTCCTTGGAAGGCTGAAGCAGGAGGATTGCTTGAGCCTGGAGTTTGAAGTTGCAGTGAGCTATCATCATGCCACTGTATTCTAGCCTGGGCAACAAAACAAGATTCCTTCTCAAAAAAAAGAAAGAAAGAAAAAGTTGACTTGCTTGCTATGTACTGTATATTGAGGTCTCCAGTTGTGGTTACCCACCATTTCAAGATGAGTAAATCCAGCAGGAGCCCTGTGAAAAAAGAAAGGGAAATTCATGAAGCTGTCACTAGCTACACCAGCAGGTGTGGAATCCTTGTAATTCTTGTGAAATATCCTTTTATCTTGTATTGAAAGTACAGCTATTATGTGGGTGCAGTATTGCTGTAAAAAAGGTATACCTGTAGACTATAATGTGATTTGAGAAAAAGTGAAGTCATTGTATGACAAAAGGAAGGTGAAGGATCTACAGCTGGAGAATTTAATGCCAGCAAAGGATGGTTTGTTAATTTTAGAAAGAGGTTTGGCTCAAAAGGCTTAAAAATGTCAAGATGGCAGCAGAAGAGCTCCCAGATGCCACTAATAAAAATATTGAGGAGAAAGTCTTTCTGCCTGAATGGTTTTTTAACACAGACAAAAGTACCCTGTGCTAGGGGGAAAAAAAAGCCACAAAGGACATTTATTAGTAAGGAAGAGAAGCAAGCACCAGGATTTCAGACATGAAAGAATAGGCTAACTCAACCGTTTGGTGCAAATGGAATCGGGTTTATAATTAGGACTGCCATCATCTATAAAGCTGCTAACCTTCAAGCCTCAAAGGGAAAAGAGAAAAATTGGTTGTATAACAAGGAGTCTTGGACAACAAGAACCGTTTTTCTGGATTGGTTCCATCAATGCTTTGTCCCTGAAGTCAGAAAAACCAGTAAGGGACTGCCTTTTAAAGTTCTTGTGATTTTAGACAATGCCCCTGGCCACCCAGAATCCCCGTGAGTTCAACACTGAAGGTGTCAAAGTGGTCTGCTTGCCCCCAAACACAACGTCTCTAAATCATCCTCTAGTTCAGGGGGTCATGAGGACCTTTAAGGCTCATTACACATGCCTTATGCTATGGAAAAGATTGTCAGCGCTATGGAAGAAAACCCCAGTAGAGAGAATGTCACAAAAGTCTGGAAGTATTACACCATTGAAGGTGCCATTAGTGTTATAGAAAAAGCCATGAAAGCCATTAAGCCTGAAACAATAAGTTCCTGTCAGATGTTGTGCATGACTTCACAGGATTTATAACAGTGCCAATCAAGGAAATTATGAAAGAGATTGTGGATATGACAAAAAAAGGTGGGGGGAGGCGGTGAAGGGTTTCAATATTTGGATCTTCAAGAAATGCAAGAGCTAATAGACACCGCACCAGAGGAATTAACAGAAGATGACTTGATGTAGATGAGTACTTTGGAACTAATGCCATACAATGAGGAAGACAACACAGAAGAAGCAGTGCCAGAAAAAAGTTGACATTAGACAACCTGGCAGAAGGGTTCTGATTATTTAAGACTGCTTTTGACCTCTTTTATCACTTAGATCTTTCTATGGCACAAGCTCTGAAACTAAAGCAAATGGTGGAAGAAGGGTTGGTATCATATATAAACATTTTTAGAGAAATGAAAAAGCAAAAAAGCCAGACAGAAATTATGACCTATTTTTGCAAAGTTATACCAAGTGTGCCTGCCTATCTTGTCTCTCTTTCCACCTCTTCTGCCTCTGCCATCCCTGAGACAGCAAGACCAACCCTTCCTCTTTCTCCTCTGCCTGCTCAATCTGAAGATGATGAGGATGAAGACCTTTATGATGATCCACTTCCACTTAAGGAATAATAAACATATTTTCTGTATGATTTTCTTATTAATTTTAATAATTAGCTAGCTTTATTGTAAGAATACATTATGTAATACATATACAAAATGTGTCGACTGACCATTCGTGTTATCAGTAAGGCTTCCAGTCAACAGTAGGCTATTACTAGTTAAGTTTTGGGGAGAGTCAGAAGTTACATGTTGATTTTCAACTGTGTAGGGGTTCTGTTCCCTAATCCCCACATTGTTAAGGGTCAACTATTTGATATACTGGGATGGCCGTATTCATACTTTTAGAATACACATGTATATTGCTTTTATAAATTACCTTTCATCCCCAGAAACTTAAAATATTTATCAATATTACTTAGGAGAAAATCAGTTTTGTCTCCCCCACCCCAGTCTAAATGCAGTCATTCACTAATCCTGGTGGACATTTTTTCCCAAATGACTTTGCTGTATCTATTCCTACAGTTGCTCTCCTTGCTTACACCCTTCTGCCTAGAGAGACAGTATAGCATAGTGTTTAAGAGCCACTCTTGTTTCACTTATACATGCATTCACCTATACCTACACAAAATAGACACTTTTACTGATAAAAACAAATCTAGCTTTTTAGCTGATTTGGGGGGTAGTAAAGGATTTAAATCACAAGTGAGTTATTGGTCACCTTTAGTGGTTTTACTTCAGGGAAATTTCGTATGTTTTTTAAGAGATTTGTCAACATCCTGCTGAAATCTCAGTGATTTTAAAATAGTACAAAACTGAATTTTTAGAAAAGGAGTAGATTCCCATTTAGCTGCATTATTCTTTTCCAGGATTTTTTCTTTATTTAAAATTTTTTATTTTCAAGACAGAGTCTTGCTCTGTCACCCAGGTAGAGTGCCGTGGCATCAGCCCACCTCACAGCAACCTCAAACTACTGGGTTCAAGCAATCCTCCTGCCTCAGCCTTCCAAATAGCTGGGACTACAGTTACACACCACTACACCAGCTATTTTTTTCTATTTTTAGTAGAGACAGGGTCTTGCTCTTGTTCAGGCTGATCTTGAACTCCTGACCTCAAGTGATCCTCCCGCCTCTGGCTCCCAGAGTGCTAGGATTACAGGCGTGACCCCTGCGCCTGGCCCTGTTTATTTAAATTTTTGAGGTATGAGATGCTTGCATTTTGGATGCATTATTTTATTTATAGCCTGAGATGACAGATTTATTTTATGCTGTATCAAAAAATTATAAACTTAAAAATAGCACTTAAAATTTTAAAAATAGTAATTTTGAATACTCCGTGTGTTTCAGGTAGTCCTAGTGCTTGAAACTGCACAGTGAATAGCTGCTCCCAGTCTACTATGATCATAGTTTAATGCCATTATAGAGGCACCACACTGTCCTGTGGTAACATGGGAAGCATGGCTTATGGAGGACGAGTGGGTCTTGAAGAAAAAAAGATGCTCATCAAGAGAATTGGAGTGATTAGGGAAGCCATTAGAGATTGTCATATTCAAAAGCATGGAGGAAAAAGGAGAGCAATGCGGGAAAGCAAGTTGATTTGGTTTTGACCAGCTGATTTGGGGGATTGGGATGGGAGAAATAGTACAGATTTTGGAAATTTATGTGGTTGCTAGATTAGGATGGGTCTTGTGTTACAAACAGGAGGCATGAGGTCTTGTTGGCAGTAAGTGCTGTTGAGGTTGTTTAAACAAAAGAACTACATGGTCAGATGTATGTTTTAGAAAGAACTGCCTACCTTTTGAACAGTGGTTAAGGGGAATGGGAGAGGAATTCTTACACCTTATTAGGTACTTACTCATATTAGACCATTGTAATGTCTAATGGTAATTTTTTGTTTCTATAGATTCATGATTATAGATATATTTTATCATAAGGTTGTACATTTTGGCTCAAGTTAAATGATAAAAGAATATAAATGCTTCAGATATTTAATTGATGATTTTAATTGATGAAAGTCCTGAAGTTTACATAATATGAAATGAGTGTTCTAAGATTTTACATTTAGAAGGTTTTAAGTTATACATTGTCAGAGTAACCTTTCCCTTTCCCCTTCCCCCGCCTCAAAACTATAGGTATTTACCTCCTGAGTGTTTTGTAGTTGGAAAAGAACCACCAAAGATTTCCAACAAAGTTGATGTGTGGTCAGTTGGAGTAATCTTCTTTCAGTGTCTTTATGGTAGAAAGGTAAGTTACACTAACTTCAAATGTATAGAGATTAATTAAGTTGAATTTTCCCCTCTAAATTGCAAAATTTTATTAATTTGAAATAAATTTCAATCTTTCTAAGGAATGCTAGGCCGCTTCTCTATTTTTGCCTAAAATTTCCATGGATCAGAATTATTTTAATAGTAACCACCAAATAAACACCAGTTTATTTGGCCTGCTTTTGCTGTCTCTTTTTTTTTTAAAGGAAAATTAGTAACTATCTGTTAACATACTAACATTTTTTACCATTAGGAATACTAGAGTCAAACAATTTTCCTTATCCTCCATTCTTTCCACTTCCTCTAATACACAACCACTCCCAACCCCACATAGTTTGGCCTGGGCATAGTTTTCTCCAGTGCCTCCTCAGGGAAATACCATCAAACTTAGTTTTAACATCACCAAGCACATAGTCATCAGTCTGGCCAAAGTTAAAGTGAGGGAGAAAATCCTACAAGCCATAAGATGAAAGCAACAAGTAACATACAAAGGAAAATCCATCAGACTAACAGCAGACTTCTCTACAAAAATCTTACAAGATTTTTAGTCTTTAGTCTTCTTAAACGGTCAGCCAAGAATTTTGTGTCCTGTAAAACTAAGTTTCATAAATGAAGGCGAAATAAGATTTTTCCCAGGCAAGCAAACTCTAAGGGAATTTGTCACCACTAGACCTGTCCTACAAGAAATGTTCAGAAGTGCTCTAAACACCGAAAAGAATGGTCAATACTCACCAGGGTAAAAACACTCAAAAGTAAAAACTCACAGGTCCTATAAAACAGTAACACAAGGAAGAATAAAAAGCAACTAGGTAACAGTCAACATGATGACTGTATTTCACGTATCAGTATTAACACTGAATGTAAACAGTGTAAATACCTCAATTAAAACAGATGAATTGATGGAATGGATTAAAAAACACAACCCAAATATCTATTGTCTCCACAAAATTCATTTAACTCATAAAGAGCCTCATAGGCTCAAGGTAAAGGATTGGAAAAAATATTCCACACAAATGGAAACCAAAAGCAAGCAGGAGTAGCTGTTCTTATATCACATAAAATAGACTTTAAATCAACAACAGTAAAAAAAGACAAAGATGCTCATATGTAATGATAAGTAGATCAATTCAACAAGAAGATATAGCAATCCTAAATATATATGCACCTAATACAGTTTTATGAACCTGGACCTCACAGATGCATAAAACAAATACTCCTATACCTGCGAAACGAAATAAACAGCAAAAGGTTATTAAATATGAAATGTCTGATTTCAGATTACAAGTATAGTTTATTATTAATATATCTCAAACAAGAAGCAGTGCAATTGATCAAAGTGTACTCCTGAATTATCAACACAGTTTTGCCAAGTAGCTTGTTTATGCCAGCAGTGAAGAAGCCTGGAGAGCAAGTGGTAATGAAATCACCAAAGGCGTTTTCCACAGCTTGTTGAGAATTGAATATTTTTTCTCACAAGAAGTGGTCCAAAGCCTGGAAGAAGTGATAGTTGGTCTAGGAACTGGGGAATACAGTAGATGACAGAAAGTTTCCAAGTCCAGGTTCTGTAGTTTGAACAGCGTTGTTTGTGCAACATGTGGTTGAGCATTGTCTTGCTAGAGGATTGGCCTGTCTCTGTTCACCAATCTTGGCTGCTTAACCATAAGCATCCTCATCATTTCATCCAACTGGTGGCAGTAGACATCTGCTGTAATCGATTGACCAGACTTGATGAAGCTTTAGTGGATAATACCAGCACTAAACCACCAGACACCATTAGCTTTCTTTGATGAATATTTGGTTTGGGACTGTGTTTTTGGCACTTCATCTTCATCCAACCATTGTACCAAACAAGTGTCAAAAAGAATCCTTTTTAATCACATGTAACAATAAGGTGTAGAAATGGTTTGCGTTTATGTTGTGACAACAAAGAAAGGCAAGCTTTGAGATGATTTATCTTCCGATACTTATTTAATTCATGTGGAACCCATCTCTCCAGCTTCTTTACCTTGCTGATTTGTTTCAAGTGGTCCAATACTGTTGAAATAGTAACATCAAACCTTGCTGCTAATTCACTTGTAGGTTGAGATGGATTCACTTCCACTATAGCTTTCATCTCATCATTATCTACCTTGGTCTCTGGTCACCCATGTGGCTCATTTTCAAGATTAAAATCACCAGAATGGAACTTCTCAAACCGTCTATGTACTATGTTCCTTAGCCATATCCTTCCCAAACACTTCATTGATATTTCGAGCTGTTTGCACTACATTGGTTCCATGATGGAACTCATATTCAAAAATAATACGAATTTTTTTACTTATCCATGGTTTCACAAAAATTGCTTTAAAAAAAATGAAAGATAATCACAAACCAAACCTGCATTTCAAAGATGGAGGATGTACCTTCACAAGAAAAATAAAATTAGAAGTGTCAAAGTAAAATGTCAGAGATGTCAACTGTCAAACTTAGGACTTAAGGAAATTGGACATTTCATACTTAACCTAATAATAATAGTAGGGGGACTTCAGCACTCCATGACAGACCTGGACAGATCATTGAGGCAGAAGATCAACAGAGAAACAGTGAACGTAAATGGAACTCTAGAACAAATGGACCTAACAGACATTTACAGAACATTCTACCCCAAAACTGCCCAATATATATTCTTCTCATCAGCACATTGAACATTTTCCAAGATAGACCATATATTCAGCCACAAAACAAGTCTCAACAAATTTTTAACAAATAAAATCATGCTATGTATCTTCTCAGACCCCAGTAGAATAAAACTAGAAATCAATTCCAAGAGGAACTCTTAAAACTATACAAATACGTGGAAGTTAAACAAACTTGCTGCTGAACAATCTTTGGGTCAACAACGAAATCAAAGTGGAAATCAAAAAATGTTTTGAATTGAATGACAATGACAACACAAGTTCCCAAAATCTATGGGATACAGGAAAAGCAGTGCTAAGAGGGAAGCTTATAGCACTAAATGCCTACCTACATCAAAAAGACAGAAAGGTCACAAATTAACAACCTAATGTCACATCTCAAGGAACTAGCAAAACAAGATCAAACCAAACCCAAAGCTAGCAGAAGACAAGAAATAACAAAGAACAGAGTAGAACTAAACAAAACCGAAAACAAAAAGACAATACAAAGGATCAACAAAGCAAAAAAGTTGATTCTTTGAAAAAATAAAATTGATAGACCACTAGCTAGATCAACCAAGAAAAGAAGCGAGAAGAATCAGACAAGCTTAATCGGAAATGAGAAAGCAAACGTTACAATTGATACCACAGAAATATGAAAGATCATCCAACACTGCTATGACTACTCCCATACACACAAACTAGAAAATCTAGGGAAAATGGGTAAATTTTTGGAAACATGCAACCTCCCAAGCTTGAATCAGGAAGAAATAGAAATCCTAAACAGACCAATAATGAATAGCAAGATAGAATTAGTAATAAAAATCTTCCAAGAAGAAAAAGCCCAGGACCAGATGGATTCACAACCATATTCTACCAAACCTCTGAAGAAGAACTGGTATCTGTCCTACTGAAACTGTTCCATAACATCAAGTAGTGAACTAATTTAGTGAGGCCAGTATCACCCTGATACTGAAGCCAAGAAAGGACACAACAAAAATAAAACTACAGACCAATATCCTGCATGACTACAGAGGTAAAAATCCTCAACAAAATACTGTCAAACTGGATCCACCAGCACATTAAAAAAAAACAACAACAAAAAAAAACAAGCAATTTACCACAATCGAGTGAGTTTCATCCCAGGGATGTCAGAATGGTTCATCATACTCAAATCAATAAATGTGATTCACCACATCAACAGAATTAAAAACCATATGATCATCTCAATAAATGCAGAAAAAACATTGGGTAAAAAGCACCTGTTCATGATAAAAACTCAGCATAGAAGAAAAATACCTCAAAATAATAGAAGCCATATATGACAAACCCACAGCCAGCATCATCCTGAGTGGGGTAAAGTTGAAAGCATTCCCCCTAAGAACTGGAACAAGACAAGAATTCCACCTTCACCACTTCTATTCAATGTAGTACTGGAAGTCCTAGCTATAGCAATCAGTCAAGAGAAATAAAGGGCATCCAAATTGTGAAAGAGGAGGTCAAATTATCCCTGTTTGCCAATGGTATGATCTTATATTTAGAAAATCTGAAAGACTCTTAGAATTGATAAGTTGAGTAAAGTCTCAGTATACAAAATAAACATACACAAAACAGTAAAATTTCTGTGTACTTATAAAACCCACTAAACCTGAAAGTCAAATCAAGAACTCAATACAATAGCTACAAAAAAAAACATAATATAAAACACAAAAAATAAAACAGCCTAGGAATGAATATACTTAACCAAGGAGGTGAAAGATCTCTATAAGGAGAAACACAAAACACTGGTGAAAGAAACAATGCTGTTCACTACAAACAAATGGAAAAGCAGCCCCTGCTCATGGAATGGAATAGTCAGTATTGTTAAAATGTCCATGCTGCCCAAAGTGACATACAGATTCAGTGCAGTTCTGATCAAAATACCAACATCATTTTTCACAGAATTAGAAAAAATAGTCCTAAATTTCACATGGAATTAAAAAAAAAAACCCAAATAGCCAAAACAATCCTAATCAAAAAAACCAAATCTGGAGGTATTGCATTACGTGACCTTAAGCTGTAATAACCAAAACAGCATGGTACTGCTACAAAGTGGACACATAGCTCAATAGAACAGAATAAGAAATAAAATCATATAGATACAACCAACTGATCTTCAACAAAGCAGACAAAAATACACACTGGGGAAAGGATACCCTATTCAATAGAATGTACTGGGAAAATTGGATAGCCACATGCAGAAGAATGAAACTGGATCCCTATCTCTCACTATACACAAAAATTAACTCAAGATGGATTAAAGACTTCAATGTAAGACATGACACCATAAAAATTCTAGAAGAAAACTTAAGACAAAACTCTTCTGGACATTGGCCTAGGCACAGAATTTATGACTAAGATATCAAAAGCAAATACAACAAAAGCAAAAATAAATAATTGAGACTTATTTAAACTAGTTTCTGTATAGTGAAGGAAACAGCAGAGTAAATAGACAACCTAGAGAATGGGAGAAAATATTCACAAACCATACATAGTGCAAAGGAATAATATCCAGAATCTACAAGGAACTTAAATGAGAAACAACCGCATTAAAAAGTGGGCAAAAGACGTGAACATTTTTCAAAAGAAGATACACAGATGGCCAAAAAACATGAAAAAATGCTCAACATCACTAGTCATTGGGGAAATGGAAATTAAAACCACAATGAGCACTGTAGTTCAGGCAACAAAGTGAGACTCTGTCTCAAAAAATAAATAAATAAATAAATAAAACCACAATGAGATACCACCTTGCCCGTGTCAGAATGGCTATTAATAAAAAAGCAAAAAAATAATAGATTTTGGCACAGACGTGGTGAAAAGGGAACGCTTATACACTTTTGGTGGGAATGTAAATTAGTACAAACGCTATGGAAAACAGCGTGGAGATTCCTCAAAGAACTAAAAATAGACTTCCTATTTGATTCAGCAACCCCACTACTGGGTATCTACCCAAAGGAAAAAAAGTCATTATATCAAAAAGACACCTGCA
The DNA here is from genome assembly GCA_963575035.1 of Avahi laniger. Taxonomy (NCBI): domain Eukaryota; kingdom Metazoa; phylum Chordata; class Mammalia; order Primates; family Indriidae; genus Avahi; species Avahi laniger. The sequence goes on from CAUYSK010089434.1 coordinate 43,943, forward strand.
CAATCCACAATTGTAAAGATACCCAAAAAATCTAATTGCCCATCAACTGACAAGTAGCTAAAGAAAACGTGGTATGTATGTACACACACACACACACACACACACACACACATGCCATGGAGTACTACTCAGCCATAAAAATAAAATGAAATACTGTCTTTTGCAGTAATTTGGATTGAACTGGAAGCCATTATCCTAAGTAAAGTATCTCAGAAATGGAAAAAAGAAATACTGTATGTTCTCACTTATAAGTGGGAGCTAAATGATGGGTATACATGGTCATACAGAGTGGTGTAATGGACTTTGGAGACTCAGAAGGGAGGAGAGGGGAGGGATCAAAAATGACCTATCAGGTACAATGTATACTATTCAAGTGACAGGTACACTAAAAGCCCTGACTTCACCACTGTACAATTCATCCATGTTACCAAAAAACTACTTGTACCCCCTAAATCTATTCCAGTAAAAAAAAAAAAACTTATTCTTAATTCTTCTCAAATCTCTTTACATTGAAATCAGAAGTGCAAGTTACCATAGAAATTATCTAGTCTACATCCACCACATCCCTTCATCAGTATGGAAAGAGAAATTAAGGGACTTGCTGGGAATTCACAGCATGTTTAGACCAAACCCATATCTCCTAACTCCAAATCCAGAGCTCCATAAGATAGTGTATCATACACAAATATTTTATTCTTTGGAATTTTCACAGACATTCTCATTGTTTCTTCATCTCTTCTCTAATCAGACTTCATATTTTGTACATTTAGAATAAAGTTTTACATCTTTTATGTTTTTATTTTATCCTAATTACTTATACTGCAACGGCATTATTTTCTTCTGCTTCTAACAGTGTTTATGTTGAAGATTGATTAGATGGGTTTTCTTGGTGTGCTATCAATTATAATCTCCTTTCTATGAGAATGCATCTTAACTTTAAATAATTGAGGACAAGATTTTAGGACATAAATCATTTGTATTTTGGGTTTAGGGGATTTATTAATGCTCTCTTTTTAAATATTTTGTGAGATAAATGTCTCAACTTTTTGTTTTTTAGCCATTTGGTCACAATCAATCTCAACAAGACATTCTTCAAGAAAATACAATATTAAAAGCCACAGAAGTCCAGTTCCCTGTAAAACCAGTTGTAAGCAGTGAAGCCAAGGTATTAAATTTATGTAAATAAGTTTTGTGAAGTCACTTTTCTTCCATCAATTGTACTTTACAGCACAGTGAATACCAGTAAGTAAAGTCACAGGAATCAGCACTGCAAAAGCTCTGTCTTGCAGAGACTGGTGATTTGTTCTGAAAAAAGGAGCTGCACCAGTCTCTGGTTGTGAGAGTTTTCATCTTTTAAACATCCAAATATGGTGGTGGTTGATTAATTGTGTTCATCAGCTTGCTTTGAAAATTGGGGAAAATCATAAGATCTGGGCCCATCATTACCTTTATGTTATTTAAGAAATAATGAAAGTAATAATAATAACTACTTAACTATTTATTTAGCACTTTTATATACATTATCTTCTAATAACCTTATCAGGTGTGGGTACTTTTGTTACTTACATTTTATAAAGTAGGAAACTAGCCAAGTCACAGCAAAAGTACCTTGTTTAGAACCATACCAGCTAGTAGGTAGTAGAGCTATAGCTCAGAAGTGTCCATTCCTGCCAAACTACAAAATCCACATCCTTGACCTCTGTGCTGCTTTGCACTAGCTCCTGAGAGCTAATCCAATATAATCCATATACATCCAATAATCCAATTCTAATCCACATATTTATATAATAAAATTACAGGAAATAGCTATTTCTAATTAGAGCAAAACTTTTATGTTGCTTATTATGTATCTTCCCACCTTCATTCTGTTGGCCTTTGATAAATGTATTTTTATTCCTCCTATGTCACACTCGTCACAAAGCTCCTTTCTCTGTGACTCCCTCTTGGAAGTCTTCTCTTTTTTAAACCTTGTGAAATTCATAAGACAAACCCATGAAGCTCCTGTTTTTCCTGGTGCAAATAATCCAGGCCATAATAATTCATAACAGTCACTGTATAGTTCCTATATTCTACCAGTATTATATAGTTGAGATAAGTACTGCTAGATGTTTGAAGTCATGGTATTCTTCATAATTGAAAATGTGCTGGGTTTTGTGTAGCCCATCTTCTAAGAATGTTTACTAGAACTGCCTAACATTCCATTTTGTCCGTTGCATCTTTATTGTTTTCTTGCAAGTAATTTGAGTGATAGTTAGAAGATTTTGACAGTTAAAAATATAAATGTAATATTCTTATTTTAAAGCATCATGAATGATTTTCATATGATAAATATGACTCCTTTAAAAAGATCTTAGCAGTGCTAGCATTTAAATCTTTTGTTCTTCCCTTTTTGTCTACAAGTGAGGACAGAAACTAAATTAATAAGAAGAAGATCCATTTTTTTTTTTTGGAGACAGAGTCTCACTCTGTCAACCAGGCTAGAGTGCCAGTGGTGTCAGCCTAGCTCACAACAACCTCAAACTCCTGGGCTCAAGCGATCCTCCTGCCTCAGCCTCCTGAGTAGCTGGGACTACCGGCGCACACCACCATGCCTGGCTAATTTTTCTATTTTTAGTAGAAACGGGGTCTCACTCTTGTTCAGGCTGGTCTCCAACTCCTGAGCTAAAGTGATCCTCCCACCTCGGCTTCCCAGAGTGCTAGGATTACAGGCATGAGCCGCCAAGCCTGGCCTATTTATTTTTTTAATACTGACAAAAATGGCCAGGAGTAAGTGGAGTATGCCAAAGAGGAGTCCCATTTAACCATCTCTAGTTCCATCCTTAGGCTCTTTATAGGTGTCATAATCACTTTTTTTGGTATCTGGAATTTAGGAAGGGTTAGGGGAAAGAGGATTCCACATGTTTGTTCATTTGTTTTAACCTCTTGACCTTACAGAATACATCATTGCCAGGTGTACCAGGGAAGATGGTTTTGGGATGATTTGAGCACATTACATTTATTGTGCAGTCAAACCTCTCTGCTAATGATGATCTGTATTTGCAGCCGCTCCCCAGCACTAGGATCACCACCTCAGCTCCACCTCAGATCACCAGGCATTAGATTCTCGTAAGGAGCTGCAACCTAGATCCCTCGCATGCGCAGTTTACAGTAGCGTTCGTGCCCCTATGAGAATCTAATCCCGCCACTGATCTGACAGGAGGCTGTGCTCAGGCGGTGATGTGGCATCTTAAGTACTTTTACTTGTTGCAGACCTCTTAACCTCTCTTGCCCTCAAACTCTGACTTGAACACATCAGTTGCTCTTGATTTTTTTTTCCTCTATCTTAATCATTTTCAAAGTCTCTTAGAGTTATTTTGTTTCTGTTTTGTTTTTTGAGACAGAGTCTTGCTCTGTCATCCTGGCTAGTGAGCAGTGGTGTGATCACAGCTCATTGCAACCTCAAACTCCTGGACTCAAGCAGTCCACCTGCCTCAGTCTCCTGAATAGCTGGGACTACAAGTGCACGCCACAACATCCGGCTAATTTTTCTATTTCTTTGTAGAGACGGGTTCTAATTCTTGCTCAGGCTGGTCTTGAATTGAGAGGTTTTTTTGTTTTGGTTTGGTTTTTTATTAAAGAATAAAAAAGATAAGACCTCTAAGGGATCAGATATACTCTGGATAAATAGTAAGCTATAACTGTGGTAAAAGGATAAGAAGAGCTAGATGTTTTTAGAGAAAAAATTACTTCTAATGAATTTCAAAGCAAAGAAGGTGCAAAATAGTTACTTCTTAACATGATTAAACTTCTATTTAACAGTGTGTAACTTAATTGTAGTTTTTTCCCCCACATATGTTTTAATTTATGAATTTATGTGTCAGGAATTTCAAGATAAGTTAATGTTACTTCTAGTGTCAGCAATAAGAAAGTGAGACAATTATCAGTTATCCCTTGAGAATATGTGTTGCAAAAAAATGTATGAACCTCACAAATAAAATATTGAGCAAAAGAAGCCAGGCAAAGGAGAACATAATCTATCTATAACTTTATGAACATAAAATTCAGAATAAGCAAAACTATGGTGTTAGAAGTTAGGATAGAGGGTACCCAGGTTCAGTTGGGGACAGAGTCAGTGCCTGGAAGCAGAGGGCATGAGGAGGTTTAGGGGGTTCTTTTTCTTGATCTGTTTGCCCAGTTACATAGATGTATTTACTCTGTGATGTGCACTTGCGATTTGTGTGCTTTTTTGAAAATGTGTTATACCTCAGTAAAGATTTTTTGTAAAAGGGTATTCTCGGGGAAAGGCTATGTAAAACTAGTTTGAGAAAAAAAGTGGTATGTTCTGTTATTTAGCTTTTTCAAAAGTGTTATGATGTACAGGATTAACCTAGGGAACAAAACCCTAATGGAAGCGTCACTTCAGTGTTCTCTTCATGTAACGAAAGTCTTTATGCTCTGTGGGAAAAATATTATGGCTAAAAATGGCATCTTACCCTTTGACCAAACTGAAGTGGTAACAAAATGGGATGGGGATGGGACGATTGTTTAGCAGAAGAAAAATGCTAGAAAAAGAACTCTTCAGAATTTTGTAAGAAATGCAACTGTCCAGCAGTAAGTTCAAATAGTAGCAATAAAAATTTAGACTATAGGGTAAACCACTAGGGGCTAGAAAGAATAGAAAAGAGTAGAATTTGAAGTGAGAATTTTATTGCCAGAGAAAATTTATTTTTTTAAAGTTTGAACTTCCAATCAGATGATATGTGCTTATTGTCTTAAGTGTGCCCATCCTTCTGTAGGAGTCAGTTGATTGATATTTAGAAGACAAAAAGATCATTTTAATTGCTGACTTTTTCTTTCTTCCTTTTTTTAAATTTCGAAATACTATGGGGGTACAAATGTTTTTGCTTACATGTATCGATTTCGTTATGCTTGAGTCAGGGTTGTAAGTGTGCCCACCACCTAGATAGTGTTCATTGTCTGTCTTTTTTTTTTTTTTAAGGCCTTTATAAGACGCTGTTTGGCATACCGAAAAGAAGATCGGTTTGATGTGCACCAACTGGCAAATGACCCATACCTTCTCCCACACATGAGAAGATCAAATTCTTCAGGGAACTTACACCTGGCTGGGCTGACAGCATCCCCTACACCCCCTTCTTCAAGTATAATTACCTACTGACTTGCCTCCAAGATTGGCATAATATCTTTGAATTGCTTCCAGATGCACACTTGAGTTTGAGAGCATTTGAGTGTTTTTTGTTTTCTTTTTTTACACAGGACATGGTTAAGAACTATTTGTGAACTGTAGTTCTTCGTAGTGTCATTTGTATGAGAGTGGATCATGGACAATGAATAAGTGTACACTTCTGACTATAACCTTGAGCAGTGAAGGATGACTGCCTGTTGCACAGAAACAGGAATACCGTGTTAAGATCGAAGAAAAAATTGTTTATTTGGGGGAACACTGTAAATAACGTTTATAATACTTAAATACATTTGGTTGTTACCAGAGAGTTCTAATATGAAGGGTAGTTTTTCATTATTTAAAAACACATGGAAAAAATATGAGACATATTTCTAACACAAGAACTACAGTGCCTGGATACATTCTTCAGCATTTGGCAGTTAATCTGCTGAAACCAAAGTAAGAACTGAATGACAGTGACAGTTGTGTTTTATAGTAATAGAATGTGAGAGAATCTTTGGACAAAGTTAGGCTTTGTCATTTGCCTATTCTGGCTTTTACCAAGTTGTACCTCGAAATCACATGTCCGTTTTTCTCACTGGTTATATTAAAGGGAGAGCTATTATTTCTAGATACTTTACACCTTTGACAAAATGGGCTGCTTGTTTTGCAATCAGTTGAATTCACTAAATTGTAGTATTACCAGTGTTTTCAATATGTTAGAATCGTTAACAGATATTTTTCTTTTGTTACCAGGCCTTGTTCATCAAAACAAGTGACAGTATGTAACCAAATGCAGACCAGTTCTATGCAGGATAATGATAAATTCCCTTCTAGCGCTATTGTAAATTGTTGTACAGATGTCATATATTTCATTTACTAAGTTTCAGCAGCTTATTCTTGTACAAATGTTTAAAAATATGGCTTTTCTAATTGGATATTGTATTTTTTTTAAGTCTTCCTGAAGGCGCTTTAATTGCTGCTAAATGATGTTGCTTCTTTGCTAAAAAATTGAATGACCTTGAAGGTGCAAGTTGACTGTACTTTATAGAGAGAGATTAAAAGCAGGCATTCACTAACAATCAGGCATGTAAAAATGGTCCAAAGTGGACGTATTGAGTTCTTTAAATCAGTTTCTTGGGTTCTAGGGCTGTGGAGCACATAGATACTAGATTTATAAATTGTTCATGGTTATTGTACATTTCTAGAAGGTTCTTATCAGCAAGGTGGGATGATGGTCCCATAAACAAGTTTCTTGTGGTTTGTACAGATTTGTTAAAATGTGAACATTTTCTAAACTGCCTTGTATGGTAGAAACCAATATTTTTCAGGATGCTGTATTTTACTCCTGTAAGAATTTTTTCTTTATTGTCACATTCATAATGTTGATACTTACATGTAAGTTGTCCATGTTGCAGAAAATGGAGGCTATACTTACCACGGATTCTCCTTAATGTTGTACAGTTAAACTGTGGCTCTTATTTCTGATGTTCCAAGCCATTTTGTTTTTTCATTGTACATAGACACATTGTCTCTTTAAGATGCTGCTGAAATTGTAGAGATTGTAGCCAAACAGTAAGTAATAAACAATGACTTAAAATGTAAAGACTGTGAAAATTATATTCAAAGGGAGCTTTCAAGATTTAGGATATTAACTAACTCAGCTCTTTTACTTAAAAATCAGCTGAATAAATTCTTTAAGTATACTTCAAGACAAAAATAAAATGTTTTCAAGCTGTTAAGTTAAATCTAATAACCATTATCAAGGCTAATCCTGGGTAAGTATCACTTAGTGCTATCAGGAGTGACTTAAGGGCTATACCTTTTCCTCTGTAGATTAGGATAGAAATCCGGCCAGGCACAGTGGCTCACACTTGTAATCCTAGCACTCTGGGAGGCCGAGTCAAGAGGAAGGCTTGAGGTCAGTTCTAGACCAGCCTGAGCAAGAGTGAGACCTCGTCTCTACTAAAAATAGAAAAAATTAGCTGGGCGTGGTGGCACATGCCTTTAGCCTCAGCTACTTGGGAGGCTTGAGCCCAGAAGTTTGAGGTTGCAGTGAACTATGATGATGCTACTGCACTCTAGCCAGGGTGACAAAGCAAGACTCTGCCTAAAAAAAAAAAAAAAAAATCCTATAAAAAATACTGACGTAGTAATGAAATGTTAGCACTGATTGAGTGCTTTAGGTGCTGCCCACAACTTTTTGGTTTTGTTATTGGAGTTTTCATCTTTATGAATCATAAAGTACTATGTTTATAAAGTAACTATTTAAAGTCCTGAATTAAATGAAAATGCCCAGTTTTATTTAAAATTTTGGTGAGGCATGAAGCAGACATCGAAATATAACATGAGGTTGAATAAGTAATATAGACCTAGATCACTGCTTCACCATATTATGTTCAAATGAATGAGTTACTGCCAGTGTCAGAATACAGAAAAGAGGTAAATAAACCATATGCTTCCTTGACCTGCGTTTAGGTCACCATTTTAGAATCAAAGATGCGTAGGAGATGTATCAGATAGATCTATGTCTGTCTGCCAGAGTTTTTCTAAAGAAATATTATAGATTTTGAATAAAATGCCAGTTACCCAGCATGTCCAAGATGCCTAATTAATCCAAATGGAATAATTTACTTGTACCCTCACATGGGAAATTGGTACCCATTGCTAAGTAATTTCAGAGTCACTCTGGCAGCTTTTGGCTCTATTATCTTTTGAGACCATGTTAATTAACATCTTGGTTTATTATAAACATGGTTTAGTGAGTTAAATCATCATGACTCCTGAAAGCTGACAGAGCCATATAGCTACAAACATGATTATCACCTTAAAAGAGCAAATCTGAAGAATTCTTCAAGTATTAGATCAGGAATGCCATCTGAGCCAAGCCTTGGTGGCTGTCTTTTGAGAGTGGGGCTCTGCCCCAGACTCATTGTAGGTAAGATGGAGAGTGAGTCACAAGCCTTTTTCTGTTTTCACATCTGTTTTTCCTTCTCTTTTTAAGTCAAGGATCAGGTCCATCAGTGAGCTAACTCACAGTGCCTAATTTACAGACATCAGCTCACCTACCTCCTCAGCCCACTGTCATGAGCACAGAAGGTATATTCTGGCTCCTCTCCCACTAGCGGTACCAGTTGGTCTCTAATGAAAAAAAAATTGTAAAACTGACGCTAGCAAGTCAAATTCTTCGAAAGGAAGCCTTGGAGTTTTGTAGAAACTTCACTAGTTATCAATATATGGCCCCCGAATTTGTCTCTCAAGAGTCCTCTTAAGACTGATAAAATTATCCATGTATGGCTCTCCACCAAGATCACGAATGAGTAATCCAGACTGCACAAGTGACTAACCTGGATTTTTAAATGTCCGTATGTAACTAAGTTAAATTTTTTTTTTAAGTTTATGATCCATTTTAGTCTGAAGGACCTCAGGCTGTTCGTATAAACCATATACCAATATCCCACCTGTTCTTAATTGAATATGTGGTATGTCAGGGAGATACTAAGGTCTTATTTCTAGAAAATGACAGACATAAAACTTGGATATTAAAATTACTGGATCCAAAAAATGAGCATGATAATTTGTTCTTAGTTTTAGTCGTATTTTGAGTGTTTCAAATGATCGTATGTTACATTGCTTCCTAGAACATCACTCTCTGTCTGCTAATGACCAAAGTCATAACTTTTTAAGGAGAAGGATGAAAAGTGGAAAAAGCGTGGGTTTGGAAGTCAGACCTAGCTTTGCCTCCCAGCTTTGTTACTTAATGGTCTATGACCTTAGGGAAATCACTAATCTTTCTGAGGCTTATTTTCCTCAGCTGTAAACTGTTTCTAATAGTACCTGCCTCACATGCCTCCAGCACCAAGAGTGGGATTCAGAAGTGTTTCATCAGTGGATGTGGCCTGGGCTCCGATCAAACAGAACAAGTGCCACAGCGCAAAAGAAGATAGGTTCAGTTGGCCCCTACGCAGGGTCACTGTGTGTGTCGGGGCCGGCGGGGGCTGGTTCTGAGGAATGGGTAGGAGCTGTGGGAAGGGGCTGCTCAGGAGACTCCAGGAAGCAGCCACCTACCACCTGGGTTTGGAAGCATTACTGTTTTTGGCCTCTGTGGAACTGCTCAGTGTGAGCCCTGCTTGTCACTGTGACATATAGCGGGCTCCATGAATGCCTCCCTTTCCCCCTACAGTGTGTGCAGCTATTGTGGCAATTTGCACATCCATCCCAGAGGCACGTGGCTGTTGTGGGCTGAAGACCTAACTGATCTCTGTTTCCAGATCTCTGCCCATTTTTCTTCAGGGATGCTATTTGGATCTCTAGATTATTTATGTTTACAGCACTGTACTACATAACACCATGGTAGTTTCCGGACTAATGTAACAGAAAATTTATTAATGTTTCAGTTTGACAATGAATTTTAACTTCAGTAGGAATATTTTTATAAGTTTAATTCCTGTGAGCTTCCTTCTCAGAGGCATAGAATATATACATGCATAGATTTTAGTAAAAGCCTTTTTTAAATTGAGCTTGGAAGAATGACCAGGGCATTATGAGATCATGCATTATTTCTAGATGCAAAATTAGCCATATAGTAACCAAGTTGGTACGGGTATGATGAGAAACTTTATACTTAAACATCATGGGCAGGTTTTTTATTATTTTTGTCGTATATCAATAGCATTTTGGTATTCAAACATACTTATCCTTACACCTGACCAAAAGTATATCTGCTTTGTAGTTTAAGATTGAAATAACCTTTAAGGGAATAGAGTAATGCTTAAAGTGCCATTTAAGGTGTTTCTTTTATACTTTGCAGATTTTTTTAAATTATACAATAAGATAGTAACTTTTAATATTAATAATAACTTGGCTTATTTGTGAAGAAGACTTAGAAAAAGTAATAGACTTTCCAGTTGTGGGTGTGGAAGATGTTCATTCTACTAACAATGATCATGGAAATTGCTTAAGCCAAGTTTCATGCTCCATGGGAAAATTCATTATATAAATTTAACTCCTCCCCATATCTCTGGAATATGGCTTATTCCAGAAACAAAAATCTGGAAAATATACAGAATCACCCGAGGAGAGTTCTCAATGCCACAGGAGTGAGAAGGAATAGCATTCCTCCATTTATGGAGGGAGCTGGCACAGCAAGATAGATCGGAGTGGCAACAAAGTGACACGTTTTGAACTTGCAATGTGAAATTTCAGAGAGCTCTTTTTCCTCTGTTTCACACTTGGCACTGGGACCTTCCCTGGGTCATAGAGTTGGATAAAATCATGATGGAAACATTGATAGCCGTAGTAATTTGCCACTGCCACAAAATTAAAAGTTTAAGCCTGATCCTCATCTCTACAAGAAATATAATAGGTTAAAATTGCTATTCTGTGTGTCTTTTAGCCTTTTCCGATAGAACTGATCATATGTAAGTTCAATAAATTTTTGTAAATGCCATTTACTAAAATTTATAGAAAGCTGAGCATCCAAATTCTCTCCATGTAACTTTCCCAGGCGCCTAGCCCAGACTGTATTATGAAAGGCTAAGGGTTTTTGTTGTTTCATCGTTTTTTCCAAGAAATAGGAAATCTTTGTGGGTTTTTTCCCCATCTAAGTGTGGAATGGTGTAATAAATAGGATAGGATAAACTATGGTAACAAATCAACCCCGAAAAGAAAGGCATATTTCTCAGTCATGCAAAATCCAAACGGGGCTGGGTAACTGCAAGACAGCTCCCCTCCCTGTGGTGTCGGGGCATCCAGGTTGCTTGCTCTTACGTTCCATCCATGTCAATCTGTAGTCACGGGAGAGGAGGAGAGGTAAGGGGGAGGCACCTTGGTTCTTAAGACACGTCATAGCCCATGTCATTCTTTGCTAGAGTTCAGTCATATTGCCCCAAATCAGCTGCACAGGAGGTACTATATTTCTGTCACCCTCAGGAATTTGCATGACAAAACAATCTAGTTTTACCTGTAAGCTGCTTGTACTTTTTAAAGGATGTCTCCACAAACACATAGGTGCTTTGTGGTTTATAACTTTTGCCAGATTTTGGATGCTGCATGGGGTGGCAGCCTAAAGAGCTCAGCTGAAAACCTCTACTCCAAAGGAATCCCTGGAGTCTTTCAGCTCCACCTTAGTAACAGACCCCCATGCTCTGGATGGAACCCCCTGGGGACCATCGCTCAGAAGAGCAAACCCAAACCATCACCCAGTCTCAGTCCAGCTCAACACCATGCCTCTACTTGGAAATTTACTCTGCTTGGCTTATTGGGTAGATAATGAAAAAAAATAGAGTATTTTAGATTGACGTTTTTAAATCAAAAAGATGCTAGGAAAAACACCAAGATAATTATTTTAGATCCAGTTAACTATTTGAGGTTCTCTTCTCCCATAACTCTACCACAGACTTTGGCTTTGAGTTTCAAAGATGGAGAAAACAACTTGGGGCACAGTGGCTCATGCCTGTAATCCTAGCACTCTGGCAGGCTGAGGCCGGAGGATGGCTTGAGTTTAGGAGTTCAAGATCAGCCTGAGCAAGAGCAAGACCTCGGCTCTAAAAAAACATAGAAAAAATTAGCTGGGGGTGGTGGCAAGCCTGTAGTCCCAGCTACTTGGGACGACGCCGAAGCAAGAGGATTGCTTGAGCCCAGGAGTTTGAGGTTGCAGGGTCTATGATGGCAACACTGCGCTCTAGCCTGGGACAGAGCAAGACTGTGTCGAAAAAAAAGACGGAGAAAACAAAAAACATTTCACTTGAGCTGGGGTTTGTGTTTATCTAAGGAAAAAAATAATAAGAACAATTTGTTCAACACTTACAGTATACCAGGCACTGTAATCTGCATTTTCTTGAATCCCCCACAAGCCTACCATTATGCCCATTTTGTAGGCAGAAAAAGGGGGCGGTGCTTTTAGAGAGATTAAGTTGTTTGCTCAAAAAGTGAAGTAGCAGAGCTGGGGTTTAACTCAGTCCTGGCTGACTCCAAAACTCAACTGGGTTAGACATCATGAATTCTTAATTCATCAGCATCATTTTTTAAAAAATAAAGGTAGCAAAATGAGTACCCAGAAGTTTCAAAATGTCAAGGTTATCATTTTCTTATAATTTTCTTGTGTTTGAGAGATTACAATCTGCCAAACACTATTCGGAAACCTTTAAAGTGACCAAAGTAATGGCAGGGCACAATCCTCAATCAATTTATGATGCAGTATCTAAGAAAGAAGTTACACTTGACTTCCACAGATCATGTTTGATACAGCTCTTTGGGATTTATAAGGTTATTTCATGAGATACTTAATTTTCTTAACAGAAAATCAACTGTATTATATTGAGAAATCTGGGAAGGTTTTTGCTTAAACACTGTGGATCCAAGACCTACTTGGGGAAAAGTACAAATAGTGCTCTCTGGTTCTGAGTGAAGTCTATAAATGTAATCAGAGTGCAAATTGGAGCCCGCTATTCATCAAGGATCAAATTCTATTTTTAAAACAACTTGTATGCCCTCAGTCGATGGCGAACTGAAGAATGCGAAGCCCTTGCAGAGCAGCCCTTGCCTTCAGCAGCACTTGGTCGGTGAGCTGCACGGCGCCACAGACAGCCCGCTTCCGTGGGGAGCGGGGGGAATGCGGTTGAAACATCTAACCCACCCCCTCGCGCCCCTGCCTCCTGCCATGCCGATTCTGTAACCTCCCCCACGAAGACATGCCCCTCCCGCTCAAGTCCCTGTGGAGGGTCCAGGGTCTAGAGTGGGACATGGCCCCGGTGGGGGCAGGGAACTCCAGTGAGCGCCCACCAGGCACCAGACACTGCTACCCTCATCCCCTAACCTGGCATTCACCCGTGAACTACATTCACCTGATGTCCCTTCATTCAGCAGATGTTAAGTGCCTGCTGTGAGCCAGGGGTGTGCTTGGTGCTGGAGAGATCTTTGAGCCAGACATGGTCCCTGCCACCAAGCGGTGATGACAGATGGGTGTGATCCCTGAGGCGGTCCTCCGTCCGCAAAGGTCACATTTTAGTCCTTTCTCACCTGACTGGTCCACTGTGCATCTGCTCCTCTGTCAGTCTGCAGGGGCGGAAAGATGCCCCGCACCCAGGAAGACAGCTGAAGCCCAGGCGTGAGGCCCCCTCCCACGGTGGAAGCGCCCCCAGAAGCCTGCCATTAGACGTCCACCACTTGACTAGGCTGGATCGTCTTGGGTTCTCACCATGACCAAGATCCCTGATGACTACACTCTTACTGCTGAAAAAAGAAAAGCACTGGCATTTTAAATTCTAATAAAAATAAAGTGCAGCCCTTCCGAGTACTGAGAGCAGGACTTCGCGCTTACCTCCTCCGTGCAGCTCTCCAGGGGCAGCGGCAGTGTCTCCGGCCTCCCTCTGCCCCGCTCCGCCCCAACAGGCAGGTCTCAGGCTGGGCAGCGCAGGTGCACGGCGGCTCCCATCTCCTCGGGGTGCTAGGCCCAGCTCCCCACCCACAGCTGTGTGCCCGATGGAGAGTCATTTACCCTTTCTGGATTTCACTTTTTTCACCTATAAAATGAAGGAATTGAGAGAGAGGGCCTCCAGGGTCCAGTATCTGCTTTCCCTGATCCATAGGCATCAGTACTTTTTAAAAGCAACCAGGGTTGAGGAGCACTGGTCCATGGTTGCCTCTCTGAGCTGAGGTTGAAAGGGTCCTCGTGGCCAGCGAGGAGCTGGAGAAGAGGACGTGGTCTCACCCCAGCCAGCGTTGGGCTCTTCCCAAGCCTCTCAATGACCGGGAAATTTAAGTTGCTCCCTCAGCCACATCCAGAGCAGGGTGTTGGATGCCGGGGGAGGACGTGTGGACTGAACCACTGTTCCGGGCTAAGTTTCGGAAGGATAAGGTGGACTCCCGAGGTTCTTCCCACGCCACCCAGCTCCGGGGTGGCTACGGCCGCCCTCCTCGAGGATGCCCTGCCTTTTCCCTTCTGCTCCGAGGGAAGCTGCCGGTAGCTCCACCTTGGTCTGGTTTTTGAATCTCTGTTTGCACAGGCTTCTACTTGCTAAAAGGGAGGTTTTTCAGACAACTGATCTTTAAAGGGCAAGCTCCCTGAGTACTCCCCTGCCCAAAACAAAAACATCCCTTTTTCAACTCCCCAGGGCAGCACTAAGTTCCTTAGCACGGCATTCAAGGCCTTGTGCGATCTGGCCCCGCCTCCTCCTCCATTTGCAGCAGATGCCACTCCAGACTTCACCCTTCACGCTCCAGCCACCGGAAAGATGTGTCTGTCGTTCCACAAGCACTGCGTGTCTGCACGTGCTGTTCCCTTCGCCTGCAGTGCTCTTCCACTCTGCCACCTAAGAGAACCTCTGTCCTTCCTTTACAGCCCTGATCCTGGCTCCCCACGAGCGCCTCCCCTGACCTCCCAGCTGGAAGTTACCCTGCTTCTGGGCCATTCTGTCCCGACACTCCTCGCACTAGATAGAAACGGCTGGTGTATGGGCGGGGTCGTGGAAGCCTTTGGCTTCAGAGACACCTGGGTCCCAACCCCGCTGCCCCACTTTGGTGCCCTTGGGCCTCCCTGTGAAGCGGCAATTTTCCGCATCCGGGAGAGGAGTGGAAACAGCAGGCCGGGTGGCGCTCACGGCCAGGTCCCCACCTGGGGAGCGAGGCGTCGCGGAGCTGGGGGAGGGGCGGAGGGAGGCCCCTGCGCCGCCCCCACGAGGTCCTCAGGCCTGACAGGGTACCACAGCCACCTGAAGGGGCTTTCAGCTTTAACCGTCCTCAGGTTGATACATTTGCTTTAAAATGCTATCGGAAAGGGACTCCTTTCGGTGAATGTACCCAGGCTCTTCTGCATGCCCCGCCCATCCACACTAGGTCCAGAGTGGAAAGGCTGGGACGCAGAGCGCTCTTCCAAAGAACACAAAGCGCCCCCACCTTCGGGGCTGCTCCCGCGACGCCCCGGCCCCGCCCAGGGGCCCTGCGAGCCCGGTCCGGAGACCCCGCGTCATCCGGCGGGGCGCGGCTTTCCCGGGCTCGCGGCGCCACCTGGTGGCCGGAGGCGCGCACTGCGGGCCGCGCTGGTGAGCCCTCCTTGGCCCTGACCCCACTCCACGTGGGGAGCGGTAGGACGCGAGGCCCTGGACAAAGGTGAATGTTCCAAAAAAAAACTACAGGGAGCAGTGGCACCGCCGTGTGGAGACAGACTGAGGCTGGGACCGGACACATCTACCTAGATTCAGCTCCTACCCCAAGGCTTGCCCGCTGTGTGAACCGGGGGCCTCGTCTGGAAACCAGTGCGCACCTGCTTGCTGGCATGCCCGACGCAGTTCATGGGAAAACTCGCCCCCGCGGTGCCAGGCGCCTGCTGTCAGCCCCACGCTTCTCCTTAAATTGATTCCTTTTTCTCACTAAAGGTTCCTTGTAAAAGAAACTACTTTAGCCTTATCCAATGCAATTATTTTTTTTCAACACAGACGTCTGAATTTGGAAAAAATGAATTTCATTGTCTCCTAAGTTTCATGCCCTTTTTATTTCTGGTCATTCTGGGAAAAGAAAAATCCTTGGCAACGACCAAAATGGATAAATGCCTCGTTCATTAAAATCAGAATGAGCTCTGAGCTCCTGGACTCATGCAACAGGAGCCTGTTTCTTCTTGCTTTTATTCAGCTCCCGGACAAGACAGATGTTTGCTCTAGCATTTCTGTCCCTCACTGCCAAGCAGCACACCAGATGTTTGGCCGATGAGCTCAAAGGAGTCAATGTTGGAACCACGTATTCTTCATGTACCTGACAGCTAACCTTATTTCTGGAGCTATAAAGGCCAAAACGATGCCTAGGTACAACGTGGACTCGTGCCACCGTGTCTCTGGGCTGTCCTCTTGGCAGAGCTGTCTGAACTGCACAGGGACATTTCTGGCCGAACTAACAAACATAACGTTACAAATCAGTCATAGTGCAAGTCTATTAAGGGACACTTCACGGGTAATTCTAATCTAGGACCAGTGTTAGGGACTTCTTAGTAGCTGCTCCCCCCTTACATGACCTTTGAAATGCTGCTGGGGCGATGGTTGGCACCCCCACCCCGGGATGGGCAGTCCAGGACTGACTGAAGTCAAAGGCTTCAGAAGACCCAGATGGAATAAGGCTTCATGGAAACAATCCTATTGTTTTTGCTGATTAAAAAGTAATTCAAATGTGTTTTTAAAAATTCTGGCAATACACAAATGTATAAGAATTAAGTTCCATTAACTTTACCCCCAGCCTCTATAATGGAAGTACTTCTTGAAGATGTTTGTCCCAACCTTGGCAGACTTTTTTCTTTTAAATATAGAAATGGGATCCGGGCGTGGTGGCTCACGCCTGTAATCCTAGCACTCTGGGGGGCCGAGGCAGGCGGATCGTTTGAGCTCAGGAGTTCGAGACCAGCCTGAGCAAGAGCAAGACCCCGTCTCTACTAAAAAATAGAAAGAAATAATCTGGACAACTAAAAATATATAGAAAAAATTAGCCGGGCATGGTGGCGCATGCCTGTGGTCCCTGGTACTCAGGAGGCTGTGGGGGGTGGTTTGGTTGTGCCCAGGAGTTTGAGGTTGGTGTGAGCTAGGCTGACGCCACGGCACTCTAACCTGGGCAACACTCTGTCTCAAAAAAAAAAAAAAAAAAGAAATGGGGTCTGGCTCTGTCACCCAGGCTGGAGTGCAGTCGCACAGTGGCACAATCACAGCTCACTATAACTTCAAACTCCTGGGCTTAAGGGAACCTCCCACCTCAGCCTTCTGAGTAGCTAGGACTACAGGCACACATCATCATGTCTGGATAATTTCAATTTTTATTTTTGATAGAGATGGGGTCTTGCTATGTTGCAGGTTGACCTCAAACTCCTGGGCTGAAGTTATCCTCTGGCCTCAAGCCTTCAGAGTTGCTGGGATTATAAGCTTGAGCCACTGTGCCCAGCTCGGGCAGACTTAGTGCCAGTCTCAAACCAGGCTAGCCTGGCCAGAGCTGGGCAAACACAGGCCTCTCACTAGGAAGGGAGGTGGTGGAGAGTGGAGGGCAAGAAAGTTATTCAGGGATTCATGAGCCCTTACTATCAACTCTTTGGTCCCCAGAAAAGAGAATTGATGATAAATTTCAATGGGGTTGTAAGGCAAATAAGTAATGGGTTTGGGGACCCAGAATATGGCTTCAGGAAAAAAGGTTGGTGAAACTAAAATTCCTGTCACTGTGCCAGTCATTGTTCAGGGACGTATTTTCTCCCTCAGAGAATTTACGCCTATTAGGAACCGGTGGCACAGCAGGAGGTGAGCGGCAGGTGAGTTTCATCTGTATTTACAGAGGCCCCCATGGCTCGCATCAGCGCCGGCAATAGACTCTGCATTATGGTGAGTTGTTCAATTATTTCATTATCTATTAATATAATAATAATAAAAATAAAGTGCACAATAAATGTAATGTGCTTGAATCATCTTGCAACATCCCCCCATCCCGGCCCCCAGACCCGTGGAAAAATTGCCTTCCATGAAAGCAGTCCCTGGTGCCAAATAGGTTGGGGACCACTGGTCTAAACGACTGCTTCAAATCTCAGATTTGTCAGCTTTGGTGCCTGTTCCACCAGGATCCACTGGATCCCAAAGAATGAAGTTCATGAAGGAACTTGTTTCTGATCCTGGATCCCCATGGGCTCTGGGTCCCTTGACAGCAAGGAAGCCTTGGTTTCCAGCCACCCTCCCCTTCCCCAGCCTCGGCGGTGCCGATGCGCGTGGGGGCGGGGCTGTGGGGAACGGGGGACATACTCAAAGAGGCGCTCACTTCCCTGTGGGACTGATGTGCTGCCAGATCTTGTGATGGCTTTTCAAAAGAAATCAGAAATCTGCATTTATGTGAAAACTGTTGGAGGCTGGGCGCGGTGGCTCACACCTGTGATCGCGATGCTTTGGGAGGCTGAGGTGGGAGGATTGCTTAAGCCTAGGAGGTCAAGGCTGCAGTAAGCTGTGATCGGGACACTGCACTTCAGCCTGGGTGACTGAGGGAGAGAACCTGTCTCTAAGAAAAAATAAGAAACAAACTTGTGCTTTTTAGATGTTGGCAATTAATTCACATCTTAATATATACAAGGTAATTCAAAGGAAACATGTCTGGGGTGGAACTAGTTTGCTACCTCTTGGTCGCTGGGCCCATTGTCCTGCAAAGGGCTTTGCACACAGCTGGCTGGCTCTGTCTCCTCACCTCATTACTCATCCCATGAAGAGAGAGCACTTAATAAATGTTTGCTGCTGTCATTATCCCAAGCTCCAGTGGCCTTCCTGGAGTGTGGGCTTATATTTATTGCCAGAAAATATGGTGTGACCTCAACTCTGATAACACTGAAAGTCCCTGAGGCCCATCTCCACCAGCAGACAGTGTGGAATTTCTCATGTTTCCTTTGCACTGGCCAAGAGTGACCAGAGAGCCACTGTGTTCACGTAACTCCCTGGAGAGCAGCGGTGTCCACACTTCTCACTCCTCTGCTGCTCTTTGGCAGGGACTCTGTCCCAGACCCAGGAGTGGGCTGCACCTTTGAGAGCACCTCACTCCCCCTCCGCCCCGGCTCCCAGGGTGACGCCAGCCTGGGAGTGGGTCCCACTTTGCCCTTCCACTGGCCTGTTGTCCTAGTGCTCAAATAATTGCCTGTGGCGTTAATTCCCCATTAATTCTTCTATCAATCAATTGGGTCGATACGCCAGAACACTTTTGTTAGCCATGCTGGAAATTGTTCTTCCTAGACCAATGTGAAAAATATCAGCGATAAAAGAATCCCTCCTCTAACCTGTGTACTTTGCTAAGTGTTCAAAGTAAATACCCAGTGTCTTCGTGGACAGTGATCTTCCTGTGGCCTTATTACCTCCCCCAGTTGTGGACTCAAGTTATCTGACTCAATTATCAGCCAAAAGGAAGAAATGCCAGTGTTTACACATAGTGGCTCTCACCTCCTTCCCCTGGGAAGTTTTTAAAAAACACCAAGAGCCCAGGAATCCTAATTATTCTAATTGAGGTGATGCTAAGTGAAGACAGGGTTGAAACCCTTGCTGGATGGTCAGATAATTAAAAGGGAAGGCCTTCACCTTCGGGCCAGAGTGGGGAGACCCCGCCTTCCTTAAAAGGTAACTGTTTTAAAATATAGTGTCACTCTAGAAAAAAACCTTTGACAAAGAAATAGTTGGAATAAGATGTATTTTATTTTCTAATCAAATGTACCTACAGCCAACAGACTGTTGGAGGCTATAACATCTAGGGTTTTCCTACTGTGAGCTCCAGGGTAGAACCCAACCCTTTTGTTTTTTTAAATTAGAGATGGGGTGGGGTCTCGCCAAGTTCAGGTGGGACTCTAACTCCTGGCCCCAAGCTATCCTCCTGCCTCAGCGTCTCGTGGAGCTGGGCCTGCGGGGACATGTCTAGCGCTAAACCCCTTCTCCACCTGCTAAAATGTAGACTCAGCTAAGCCTTCTTCAGTTGCCAGAGAATGTTCCCTTTGCCCAGACTTTACACCCGTCTCTGTTCATCTGAGACTCTTCCCTTGCTGCACGAAGTTTCATGCAGCCACCTCAACAGTAAGTCCCTTATGAGTGGGATCAGGGCTTCCATGGCATGACTGCAGTGCCCGCAGCCCTTAGGCCTCACCCCTGTGCTAGTCCTGAACAGCAACGCTCGGACGGCCACGGCAGAGCCTTCTCTGGGTGTCTGTGGGTGCCTCCTAAATAAGGGAGAGGCCACAAGGCTGTTTCTTGGTCTGTAGAATTTTCAGGAAATGAGCTAAGTAAGCTAAGCTGTTCCCAGGTAAGCATGTTTATTAATGGACTAAACATAAAACAGGAACAAAAATTAGCAGGGAAAAGGTAAAATTGTTATCCCAGATTCAAGGCAGTTAGTACCATGGGCTCCAGGCTGCCGGGCCAGGCTTCTCCCCGTGGCGTCTGCAAGACTCCCGTGTTTAAGCCAAAGCTCAAACTCCCCAGCCCAGCACACAGGACCCAGCCCTGAGTGCTCCCAACGCCTGTGACTTTTCCTAACTTTGCATGGTCTCTGCCTGAGTAACTCTTCATAGCTAGCGCCACCTCTCAGAAACCCTCCACCCCTCTCACCAGCACCCCTTGCCCAAAGTGCCTCTTCTAGTTCCCTCGAATCTCAGGCAAACCGCGGGGCTGCCCCGTGGGCTCCAGCTGGCTGCTCACTCTCCCTCACTAGCGACTCTCCTTGCCCTGCAGTGACAGAACGGGGGATTTAGGGGGCACATGGTGGCTTGCAATAGACTTCATTTCCCAGCCCCTTTCAGCTGGGCGTGGCCATAAGATCTCTCACTGGCCAGAGGGATGTAAGCCACCCACGGTGCTATGCGAAACTTCTTCAAAGGGGCCCCAAAGGCAGGCGGGATGCCCTTCTTTTTTTCTGGCTGGAACCAGGATGGGATGGCTGTGGCTCCAGCCACCATCTGAGACCCTGCCATGACCTTGGGAATGGAGACCACACCCAGCAGAGCTACAAGACGTAGCCAGGGTCTCTGACACTGCCCTGGGCCAGGCCTGCCTCAGACCGACCACCTCTGTATCTGACGTGGGAGACAATAAACTTTCATGTTTAGCCACTATTATTTTGAGAATTTTTACGATAACTAACCTAATCCAAATGAATCCCTTCTCCATCGCTGCCTTGTGCCTCTCGTGTGAACCTGGCGCAACTGAGGGTTTCACTGACACGTGGGGTTTTGAAGGCACTGCTGTCTCTCTACGGGCCCCTCACCCCCCGCGCTGGCCATGCAGCTCGGTCTCCATGACCACAGCACTTACCTGGCCTGCCCCCCTACAGTGGCACAGAGAATAGCGTACTGTCAGGGACACTATCTTTTACATTCATGGCTCTGGAACCTGGCATAGGATATACTACTGTCTATAAAGACTGAAACCAGTTTTTCTGAAGAAAGCAGAGAATACCGAAGTATTTTCCACCTCTGGAATATTGACCCGATGAGCCAACCTAGGCCACCTCTGTGTCCGCCCACCAAGGGAGTGTTAGGAGGCCTCCCTGCCTCTCTCGAGCTCAGGTGTTTCACACACGCTTACGGACATTTGCCCCGGAAGACAGTTCAGGTTGTCGTCCTTCTCAAATGAGAACTGTAGCCTCACAAGAATTAAAAACCACTGCCCTGGCTACTCCAGAGGCTGAGGACTATTTAAAGCCTGGAGTTCAAGACCGTGTCTTAAAAAAAAAAAAAAAAAAAAAAAGGACCACGCCATGGAGGAACTGCTGTTTTTTAAAAAAAGTCATTTTGTAAACCTTAAAAATTACTCCCTTGCTTTCCACTAAAGGATCTCAACATTTGTTTTGTAATGTGAGCATCTTTTAGAAATAACTTTCTCAACTTTTCCTGTCCTGGAAAGTCAAAAATTGTAATATTTATGAATAAATGTGCTTATGAATATTTTCCCTGTTACAAGATCCTTTTCAAAAAACTGAATTGTTAACTGGAGGAAATATTCTAGAAATGTTTATAGTGTAAACAGAAGCAGCTATGATTAGAGCTGAAGCCTTCTTTTATCATTCAGCTTTAAGTACGAACCTGGCTCCAGAAGTGGATATATCCTAAAAATTGGCTGGCGCTGGGCCTCCTACCTCTGTGCTGGGTTAGCCTTGATAACCAGTTTCCAGCCGCGTGGTCAGAGGTGGGTCACGTGTGTCACCACCTCAGCAACGCCCCTCACTGTAGGGGACAAGCGTGTTCGTATTGGTGTCCCGTCAATGACCGATGAACCGCTTTCGTCGTATTTCAAAAACAGGGATATTATATACATTTAATTTCATTCAATAAATCAATTCCAGTTAATTTACTCTTAGAAAACTTAGGAGGAAGCAAACATAAGAAATGAAGAAATGAAAAGTACTTTAAAGATTCGTGACATCCTAGAGAGGAACAAGAGTACACGTGGCAATGAAGAGCTGTAAGTTAAATGTGACACAAGAAGAAAAGTGAAATGACTGTCATTTATTGCTGTGTCTATGCTTTCCTAGTATAGCAACAGTATTATATATAGCCACAAAGTGCCACCTTCTGGTTTAAAACTGTGCGACATCTCCTTTATTTCTTTTTAAATGCCATTTTATGGTGGACGTATAAAGCAACAGCAGCAGTTACAAAATGTTGTCTGAATAATTTTGAGAGCTCAAAACAAGGATCTGTGTATAGGCTGAATAAAAAGATGTTCAATTAATAGTGCACGCTGTGTAACTTTAACAAACATCTCCAGCTGGAATTTTTGTGTAAACCTTAATAGAGATGTGACTCACGGAGACCAAAAGTAAAATATCTTTTCCTTTTACAATTTGGTGAGGTGGTCCGCATTCTCGCAAACGATTTACAAAGTACAAGAAATGTTGCGTGTGAGTACTAGGCATAAAATATTCATTTCTTACAGAAGGAGCAGCAGGGGACAGGGAACCCAGTAGACGCCCCGCCACCACCTTTCCCAAAGATGTACACCCCCAAGAACGGCAGCGGAGGCCTGGCAGCAAGCCGCCCGCACAATTCTTTTTGGTTGTTTAAAATACAAGCACTTTCTGACATTTCCCTCCCTGGCCTGTGAGCTCCACCCGACTTGGCAGGATACCAAGCCCATTTCCTCTTGCTTAGTTTTCCCCCTAGAATTATTTACAGGATGCCTACAGATACGGTACAAACTAGTATGAAATTAATGATAGTTTCCATTTCCAGACACGCTCCCGTGGTTAAATAAATATACCACGTCACTTCCGAAGAACGGTTCAAAGTTAAGGTGACACAGAAGCATTTGCATCCATAGCTGCAGAATCAGGCTTCTCGCTGGCAGGAGCGGAGTCGCTGACTCTGTCCTCGACAGTGGTGGGGGCCTTGGAACTGGGGGGCATCACATCCACAGTGAGTGCGGAGGCAGCGTCTGCCTTTGCAGTAGTCGTGACAGGGTCGGAGGGCGGGCTGCCGGTGGGTGGGAGGGAGGACAGCAGCTCCGCTGAGCTTGCTGCAGAAGAGCCCTCAGGAGCCAGAGGGAATGACGGGAGGAACTCAGATGGCATGGGGAGAGGTGCAATGCCAGGTAAGTTTCGGGGAGGCAAGGAAGAAAGAGGTGGCAAACCTAGGACAAAAATGGCAAAGATCACATATCCTCCCAGCACTAAAAGAGCAGTAGTCATCGTCAAATGATGATTTTTATTTGCATTCTGTTAAGGAAACTGAAGCTGAGGAGAGAACACAAATCATAACCTTTGCTTATCTCCAGCTGGAGGCCATGAGAGGGTTAAGGATTTCCTGCCGTGGCATCTGGCCAGGAACACACCTTCCTGGGCTTCTAGGCTCCATAAGACTCAGCCCAGCACTGAGGGAAACACGCTCAGGGAAGAACCATCCTTCCGGTAGGGATGGACAGCCCACGTGGCAGGCACTGCAGCTACACTGGCTGTCGGGCGGGAGGACTCCCGCTCCCCTGGCAGGCTGCAAACTGGGGTACAGCTGCACTTGCCGGACAAGAAGAAGAAGAGATGTACCTATGTAGGGCTGTCGATTTTAGCCCCTCCACGAGCCTCCCCAGAGGCACCCAGGCTTAGGGTGAGCCCCATGTCTGACAACTATTTATATTACACTCCATGAGCTTATTCTGCTGATTTTAAAATGCAAAAGGTAGCAAAGAATATTACTTCAAGAAACAAAGGAAAGGCAGGTTGTAAAACACAGGTTCAGGGCGACCATGGGGCTGGTGAAACACTTACCGCTCTGTCAAATTTGAGGGGAGGACAGAGGAGCCAGAATACAGGCCCAGGAGACAAAACGGAGGGGGTGCTAAACAGTAACTGGGAGTTTGGGTTCATTAGTACTTCCTTTGTCTTTCAAACCCTTGCACTGAAAACTAAGAAAGTTAAAGAATAGACAGACGGTGCAGGTTACAAAAGGGACAATTATAATCTAGACAGAAATGTGACAATGTACACTGGGTGCTGTAAGATCACTCACTGGTATCACTGATGGGCCTAACTACCGAGATACCCTACAAAAAGTCATTGCTCTCAAAGGTTAAGGGGATCTGGGTAGTCATTAACTGTACGAGCAGACCTGTGGGATGCTGCTGCCTCATCTCCAGTGTAGAAAATCTGAGTGTGGACAATTGGAATATCTGCTGTTTTAGCTATCTCCAGCTAAAATTTCTCACAGTTTTGATTATAAAAACATCTGTTATTAACAGAGAATATTAATCAAATAACAAGCCCAGCCGGCTGAGCAGGGATGTCAGTTTTGTGCCCTCAGTTTCTGGGCCTGGGCTACCACAGCTTCTCCCCTGGTGGCAGCTGCCCCAAATAATACCAGGGAATTCATTCGCCTCCCTCGGCGAACTGAACATCTCCATCAAAGCCAGGGCAGCACCACGCCCTCCACCTTATCACTACACTTGGCCTTGCCCAGGCTCGAGCTGTCAGCGTGTGGGGAGAGGGAGAGGAGGAGGTGGAGGAGGAGGAAAGGCGGACAGGCAGAAGAGAATCACAAAGACTTTCTTCTTTCTCTTAAGCTTTGCAAACAAAAAAAGGTGAATATTTATTTGAAGTATCTGAAATGTGTTAAACTAATTTGACCTTTCTAGAAAAAACTGAAATAGAGGACTGGCTTTCCTGAGTGAAGCTTTTTATTAGAGAGAGTGCCCTAGGGTAAGATCTGTAACGTACCCGGATTCACGAGTTCTGGTAAGCCGACCCCTGGCACAATGTGTGGTGCCGGGAGGTTGAGGTTGAGGTTGAGGTTGGGGAGGTTGGGGAGGTTAGGCAGCCCTGCTGGTAAAGGCATCAGACCTGAACAGAAGGCAGAGAAGAACAAAAGGTAAATCTCTTTACCTGGGGAAGAAATAAATCCTTGTGTATCGAAAACAACACAATCTCTTTCAGAAGTGAGAGTACCAGAAGTCCACTTAATGTGTGGCAGTTTTATATCATAATCACATTGACAACAACAAAATCTCACTTAACTGAAATATATTTCTATACCTAAGTGATTAGACGGATTAGGTGGCTAAATGGTTAAAATAAACAATGGTCCTAACACTCTGGAACAAGAATGGAGAAAAGGCTTATTTCAGTAAATATGGTAGTGAATGGAAGTGAATTTTTGATAGTTGAGGTTTACAGTCTGTTTGGCTTTCTTTTTAAATTTTTTATTCTGAAATAACTGCAGACTTATAGTTGCAAAAGTAATCAAAAGAATCCCCACATGTTCACATTTTACCACCCTCGCTCCATCGTTCTCAGCGTGTACACTCTTGTTCATGGCGTAATATGCCTGTATAATGACATCTTTAGCCGAACAATTAAAGGCCTTCACAATGGAAGCGTATTTGATCACTGCAATAAGATTTGATTATCAGCTGGATAAAGGGACTTGGTCTTCACTGGGAATACTAAGAGAAATACACAAAAGTTTACGTTAGAGCTACTGAAGACTCGAATAAGGAGTGCTCTTTCCCAGGACATGTCTGTTCGCATGAACAACGATCAGAGAGAATGGACGTTTACATACTCCTTACTCCTGGCTCATGCTCAACTGTGGGAGTGGGGGTGGTAGTTGGCCAAGTGGAAGGAGCCCCAGGCTCGGCAGCTCACTAGCTGGTAGCTAACATCTGTTTCCTTGTCTACTAAGGAGAACTGCCACTTGCTCTCATTTATCACAAAGTTACTGCAGAGATAAAATGAGATTAAAAGACATAAAAAGTTACCACCATAAGCGTAAGATTTTTTTCATTTTTTAGAAACTGAGTTATTTACTTTTTTGTGACAATGTCACTTGCCAATTTTTCCATTGGTTTTTAAGATACAAGTATTAGTAATGTTATTATCATTAGCCACATCTCTAGTCCCCGGCTGCTTACCTGGTAATGTAGTAGCTGGGTTCATTGGTGGCACAGAAGTGAGGGACTGGTTTACTGGTGGCAGTAATGGTACTGTTGGTACACCTAAAATAAAAGCACAGTCTTCTATTTCTAACAAATTCAGTTGACAAAGAATGAACAGACTAGATTAGGGCAAGCTTCACCCCCGCCCCCACCCCCACTGTCAGATCTCCGTTTGGTCCTACTGCTGGCTGCATCACTGACTGTATACCACCCTTCACAGCAGATCCACTGACTCGGCCATGGCCCTTAACAGAGGCTGTCATCAGAGCCTGGGCCGAGAGGGCAGTCCCACCCCCAGCAAGGCCACTGGACTAGAGGTTTATACCTGATCAAAGCTGGTTGGATTAGATTTGGAAATAGGACAAGGACTCTAATCAATCTCTACTGGGCTCCTGAACTAAGATGCTATGTAAACCTGGGGTTGCCAGGAGGCCATGTGCCCTGTGAAACGTGAATGCTGGTCTGTGAAAGAGGAGAATGGCACAGACGGCCTGAAAGAGATAAAAGGGATCACTAGAAATGCAGAGAATGACTTGGATTCCTGAATCTCCACTTCCTTTTGACCTTAGGTTCTGAGACAGTCCTTTGAAGTCTATCTAACAACATTCCCATTCGTAGTGATGTTAGCTGGTCCAGCAGGAGGTTTTGCTGATGTCAAAACAATAGTAATACTGCACATATTCTAGATTTTGTCTTACAGAGATCTGCTTAAACATGGTAGTAAGCATAAAATTATGCCTAAAAGTATAAACCAACCATTTTCAGTCTTTTATTTATTCATGTACCTGCTTTTCTGCAGTAATCAGAGGCATGCAACAGTTAAAAAAAAAAAAAAGAAGAAAAAAAAAAAGAAGAAGAAGAAGAAGAAAGGCCTGGCTGAAGCACTGGCAAATGCTCCACTGGATCCCAGACTGCATAATTTCACTCAGGTATCAGAAACTGTTTTCTATTCTATATCAAATTGTTAGTTATTGTGTGCTTTGTTAAGTGGTCACATACAATAGCAATGTTACAACTTTTTAGTACTTTTGTCTTTGAATCTAGGTTTTAAGAAAATAAAGGCAGCTTGGATTGGCTAGCAAATTTCCTCTATTTCCTAATTAAGTCTTTCACATGAGTTTCTTTTCATTCTTAAAGAGTAGCTACATTCACAGTCTCAAAAAAATAACTGACTGAATCAAAGTCAAGAATTCTAAATGTAGGGCAGACAATGGGCTTCATGGGGTTGTGAAGCTCCTAAAACTGCATGCAACAATATTGGGGAAAGCGTCCTTTGTTTTCATCAGATTCTCAAAGAGGCTGGATAGATAGTTGGTGTGTTCATTCAGTTAAGTTTTTAGGGCACCTATTACATGTCAGACATTGTTCTGAGCACTGAGGCACTTTACAGTGTGAAGAAAACAGAAATCCGCCGGGTGCGGTGGCTCACATCTGTAATCCTAGCTCTCTGGGAGGCCAAGGAGGGCCGATTGTTTGACCTCAGGAGGTCGAAAACAGCCTAAGCAAGAGCGAGGCCCCATCTCTACTAAAAATAGAAAGAAATTAATCGGACAACTAAAAATACATAGAAAAAATTAGCCGGGCATAGTGGCACATGCCTGTAGTGCCAGCTACTCGAGAGGCTGAGGCAGAAGGATCGCTCGAGCCCAGGAGTTTGAGGTTGCTGTGAGTTAGGCTGACGCCGCCACGGCACTCTAGCCTGGGCAACACAGTGAGACTCTGTCTTAAAAAAAAAAAGAAAAAAGAAAACAGAAATCACCTTCAAGAAATTTATGTCTAATGAGAGACAGGAAAAGGGAAAGAGAAAGATATCAAACAAATAAAATGTATAGCATGTAAAATGGTCGTATGTTCTCTGCAGGAAAATCAAGAAAGGAAGTGGAACAGGGAGCGTGAGGGGTACCAAAAAGGTTGTACTGATCAATGTCATTTCAAAATGGGATATCCGTTTTCTAAAAATTTCATAATCCCCAAATTTTCAAATCTACAAAGAAGTGTTTTAAAAATATGCTTTTATATCTCTACAAATACTTGTTTGGGCTACTTGGCAAGCAATATAATAAAAAGTAAAAATGAAAAAATAAATGCTCAAAGAAAAGTTGTTTCTCATGTGTCATGATGCCAGAACATTTAGTCTAAGATTTACTCAAAAGTGAAAATGTCAATTTCTGTCAGTTCTTTTGAGTAATTATTGCTTTATTTACATTTCTGTCCTTAATATTCAATAAGCCATTTCTCTGCAGTGTAATAAATAAGGGATCTCAGTGTATGTGCGTATAAAACAATGTAAGTGTAACTACAATAATGAGGGAAGATTTAAAATGTCAAAGAGAAGCTGGGACTTGAAGAGGGATGTCAGCTATCTCCTACCATCAGCAGAGCTGTCCTACAGTATGTGGAACACTCTTACTCTAAAATAAGTAAGAATGATTCAGACAAAGGGCTGCTGCCTTGGGAAGTGCCCGATCCACCTTTAGTCAGTCTATTCGGGAATAAACTAGAGGACTACCTGATGAAATGTAAGCAAAAAATCACAATATCATAAAACGGACTCATACACTGCCTGAATGAAATAAACTCTAAGATACCTTCCAACTGTGCCTATGATTAGATACTGATGACATTAATATATAATTTCATCTAGAAAATGTTCTAAAACTAGATTGTGGTGATAACTGCACAACTCTATAAATGTCCTAAAAATTAATGAGTTGTATATTTATAGTGAGTTAATTTTATGTTATGTAAATTATAAATCAATAAATCCAGAAAAAAAAAATCAGCAAAGAAGGGGTGGGGAGGTACATCACCATATTGATAACTGATAAAGCTGGGGAAGGGGGTTCATTATACTATTCCATCAGTTTTGGGAATGTTTGAAATTTTAAATTCCACCTAGAACATATCTTTGGGAAATTAAACCAATACTCTGAAAAATGCTAGAATTGAAACATCAGGAACCAACTCCAGACTCTATGCTGTTAACCTTACTATTGCATCTTGGTGGTCCATCCCAGAACAAAGTGGGGTATAAGCAAAATTTGAATGAAAACATTTAAAAGAGCTTAAGAATAAAAGCTGAACCAAACCATGTCAGCATTTCATTCACTTATTCAACATTTACTGAGTGCAAAATACCTTGGCATGATGAAGAATGAAAAAGAAGACAGGAGATCAGAAAATGGAAAGGGAAAAATAAAATCCACCAGCGTACCAAGTTAAGAACTATATCATGACCCAGTAATTCCGCTCCTAGGTATATAACCAAGAGAAATGAGAACATATATCCACATAAAATCTTGCATGCAATTGTTCACAGCAGCATTATTCCTAAGAGCTAGAAAGTAGAAATAACCTAAATGTCCTTCAACTGATAAATGGATAAACAAAATGTGGTATATCCGTACAATGGAACATTATTTAGCAATAAAAAGCAATGAAGTATTACTAAGTTATACAACACGAATAAGCCTTGAAAACATGCTAAGTGAAAGAAGTCAGTCACAAATGACCACACATAATGTGTGAAATGTCCACATTAGGCAAATCCATAGAGACGGAAAGTAGATTAGCAGTTGCCTACACCTGGAGAGCTGGGGAAAAAACAGAATGACCTTCTGGGGTAATGAAATATTGTAAAATTGACTGAGGTGTTGGTTGTTCAACTCTGCAAATATACTATAAACTACTGAACTGTATACTGTAAACTGGTAAAATGTATGGTATGTACATTATATCTCAATAAAGCTGTCAAAAAATCCCCTAAAACAAAAAGGACTATATGAGGTAGAACAAGGACTAAAGAATAGGAGGGAGACAGGCGCACGTCTCCCGAGCGAGACTGAGCCCCTGAGAAAGGAATGCATTTTGCTCACTTGTGTAGCCCCAGAGCCTACTACCTCAGAAATATGCAAACATTTGTTGAGTAAATAGAACTAGAGGCCTTCATTGATTTTGTCACTTGATTAAAAGAAAGTAGATTGAAAAGAGAATATATTTTTCTGCACACCTGTACTGAGAACATTACCAACAGCTGGTGGAGTTGAGCTAATGGAAAGTCCAGACAGACTCTGTTCAAGCCCTGTAGTTCCTGGAGGTGACAAAGCTGGGGGATTAACTGAGGACAGCTGGACCTTCCAGAAAAAGAAAAAGAAAAAAAAAAAAAAAGAAAATTACTTAAGTTTATGTAAAAGAAAAATAAATACTGGCTCTCACCTGCCCTACAGATACATATTTGGATCATATATGAGCTGTCAAAAGTTTCATCTGGCACTTCCGCCTCAGACACTCCTTCCCAATTTTGATACATGCCAGGGACCATGCACTTGTAAAATCTCTTTATCCTGTCACTTGCAGTCTCTGGACACATGGCTTCTACTCCCAGTCGCAGACACTACTCTACTTACTTCCACACTAGGAGAGATTCTACTCTCCCCTCTCTCCTAGTCACCCAGAAATCATTTTATTCAACCTTCTTTTTTTTTTTCAATGAGACAGGGTCTCACTATATTGCCCAGGCTGGTCTTGAACTCCTGGCTTCAAGTGATCTCTTGCCTTGACCTCCCAAAGTGCTGGGATTACAGGCATCAGCCACTGCACCCAGCTGGTGTTTGGTTTTTTATTTAGTTGTGTAGACAACAGTTGACTGTCCTGTGATGTCTTTGTAAGGAACATTTAAAAACTGTTCAAATATCTCTTACTCCTTAAAAAGCCTCAATTTGATCTTGCAATAGCCCCTTCCCTCCCCTCACGTCACCCCTACACACCCAGCTCTCCTTGCTTTCTCAGTCAAGGTGCCTGAAGTAGGAAGTGCCAGCTGGCGTCACCTTAACACTCATCATTCACTCTGGTTCCTGTAACTTGGTATTTGTACCCTATCAAGTCTCCGAAATCGCTCTCATCCAGGACATGTTTTTTCACTCCTTTCACTTGACTTCTCTGCAGTACCTGACATGGCTAACTATGTCCCTTTTCCGGAAGTTTTGTTTTCTTTTGGACTTCTCCTATGCTTCCCTTGTTGCATCCACTTTCTCTGCCCATCCAGATTTTCAAGATTCTGACTCCAGTCCTCTGACTCACTCAGACCCAATCCTTCCACAGTTTTTATCAGCACCCACTGGGTTAAATTATCCTCTCTTTCCTGATGATTCCTACATCTGCATCTCCAGCCCTTTCTCTTTCCTAAAGCGCAGACTCATATATCTACCCTCCATCTGGATATCATACAGTGACCTCAAATTCAGCATTATCAATACTTAACTCATCATCTGCCCTATCTCAATTAGTGTCACCACCATATACATCAACACACTTGACTTGTTTTGGTGAAAACTATAAGACATAATCAGGTAGTGAAGTCATCGTACCTCTGTAAATCCATCTTTAAGAGGAGTAATAGGTGTCATTTGTCCTGGAAGAGAAATTTTCTTTCCTTCCTCAAATGGGCGTGTAGGTATTCGATGCAAATAACCATATCCAATGCCACATCCTAGGCTGTGAAAACATTTTTGTCTTAAAGTTGTTATCAATCGTGGCTTACATTTCTTTGAGGTTTTGAAATATAAAAACAAACAAATTTCCATTCTTTTAAATAATGTTATCTTAATCTTATCAGAGGTCTCTCTGCTCAGCCCATATGAAATAGCACCTTTCCTTCCGCCATGAACACTATCCTCACTCCTTTATTTATCACCATCCAACACATTGCATATTTATTTATTGTCTGTCTCCCTCAATAAAATGTTAAGGTCTTTAAGGGCAGAGACCTTGTTTGTTTATTATTAATATTTCTTGGCACAAGGGAGACATCTGATAATCATTTCTGAATGAACGTCACACATACAGCCTTTCCACTGAAGAGCTCTATGCATGCCTGTGTGATGATACAATTTACACATCCCACAGTTCTCTTTCAGAACCTGACACAAATCAGTCGTGTTATGTTTAATCCAGTTCTTTCTATATCTCATCCTCTCACTGCCACTGGAGGCATTTTTCTAGTAAGATGCGATCGCATTGCTTCTTTCTACAGTCTGATGGACTCTCAGTACTCCTCTCTCCTTCCTCCCTTTGGGGAATGACTTCTTTCCTGGTGGGACTGTCAATCAGGGTACTTGCCCTGCCCAAAGCTCAGGGCCAAAGCCAGGCCAATCAACCTCTCTTGCCCAGGGCTGCAAATCTTGGGAAACAGGAAAACCAAAAATGGCTTTATCCTTCCAGTAGAATGCTGATGAAATTGCCAATTAGTTCTTCCTATCTAAATCCTTAGAGGTGTTCTGAGTCCTGCCCCCTCCATATCTTTAGTTGTTTCTTTGCTTGTATGAGCTGTTCCACATCAGTAAATCTGTTTATGATGGTGACAGCTGGTTTTTACTGTTTGGAACTAAAAACCCCTACTGATACAATATCACGTTTCCACTGCTCAAGGTATATCCAACTTCCTGACCATGGTATTTAAGGCCTACTATCAGGTTCCAACTATGTTTCCATCATGACGTCTTTCATTTCCCAAACTACTTGACATTTTCCCTTGGCAAGACATCTATTATTTCCATGGGTAGCATCATCACCAACAGCGGGCAGTGGCCAACTTCAGCTCCTCTTTATTCAAATCTGACTTGCACAATTATGCTTCATCTCACAAAATTACTTTTTCTTTCTTCCCTCACCATCAAAACTACAATTCTCACTGGACTGGATCTCAGATAGATTTAGAGAAAGGAAGTAAGATTAAATAATTTTTTTTTTTTTTTGAGACACAGTCTCACTCTGTTGCCTGGGCTAGAGTGCCATGGCATCAGCCTAGCTCACAGCAACCTCAAACGCCCAGGCTCAAGCCATCCTCCTGCCTCAGCTTCCCAAGTAGCTGGGACTACAGGCGTGTGCCACCACACCCGCCTATTTTTTTTTTCTTCTATTTTTAGGCACCTGGCTAATTTTTTCTATTTTTGGTAGAGACAGGGTCTCATTCTTGCTTAAGCTAGTCTCGAACTCCTGACCTCAAGCGATCCTCCCCTCTCCCAGAGTGCTTATGATTACAGGTGTGAGCCACCAGTGCCTGTCCTAGATTAAGTAATTTATACTGATTGATGGCAGTTACATTTTAAAACAAGGTGCTTATTAATCAAAATAACTAAGTGGTGGTACAGAAGACACTAGAGGCAACAGCAGGATCCTCTGCAAACTTAAAGATAGCCTAAAAATGAGGCCGGGCGCGGTGGCTCACGCCTGTAATCCTAGCACTCTGGGAGGCCGAGGTGGGCGGATCGTTCTGAGCTCAGGAGTTCGAGACCAGCCTGAGCAAGAGTGAGACCCCATCTCTACCAAAAAATAGAAAGAAATT
>CAUYSK010089435.1:0-32913 GCA_963575035.1 Avahi laniger
TCTCGCAATCTCCTTCCTAATCGCCGTACCTGACCTCGTGGGTCAACAGACATGAAAAAAGACATCGTAGTCAACCGCACTCAGTGTTCCTCTATTTTGTGAAAACTCACCTCAAAGTTTTGCTGTTACCCAGCTCATGACCAAGGCATAGTCGTGTAGGTTTGCGAGTTTAAGGCACTAGAGCCCGTTAGGTCCGGAACCGAGAGGGAGGCATGTGAAGCCATATGTGGCATCTCGGTGCAGATGGGCGGAGGCCAAAGAGCATCCACCCTGAGGGAGGGGAAAGCCTCGGGGCTTACAGAGGGTTTCTCCGGGGGACTGAGCAACGCCTGCAGAGATAGGAGAGGGGGTAGCTTCGTCTTTATCAGGGGGATAGGAATGCCGGCGTGGCTGCAGCTGTCTGTGGTCGAAGTTAGATTTATGACCTTGGACTCTCTAGACTCCTGCGGCTTTTGTTGTACAGGCCTTATCATATTTTTCGGGTTCCCACCAGGAACAAACCCAACAGAACCCAAACCGGCACTGCTGGAAATGCAGATGCCCAGGCTGCACCTCCTGGCCAGGCTCCAAATCCTGCCTTCCACGCCTGCTCCGGGGAGACAAAGTTTCTCCATCTGACCCGCATTCTGGAGACTTGAAAAGTCTTCCCTCATTGACATGTGCCCATGTCCCCATGGTCCCTCTGTCCAAGAGAAAGCAGCACACATGTGCACCGGAAGACATGTACAAAAATGCGCGTTGCAGCCTTGCCTTATTCTTACTGGGCAAATAGCGATCAGCTGTGAAATAGATAAATAAATTTGATACATTACACAATGGAATCCTACTTGACAACAAAGATGAGCAAACCAATAATATATGTAACGATATGAATCAATTTCACAGGCATATGAGGAACAAATAAAGCCAGACACAAAAGAGAATATCCTGTTAGATTCAATTTATAGAAGTTCAAGGATATGTCAAATGAATGACTTCTGCCAAATGACAGAAGTAAAATTGTGTTATGCCCAGGGCAGGGTGGAGGGTGCTGCCTAGAAGTGGCAAGAGGAGCCTGCTGGGTATTGCAAATATTCTTTGTCTTGCTCTGAGAAGTTTATACACAAAAATTCTATGAGTTGTACACAAAATATCTGTGCATTTTATCATATGCACATTATTCTGCAATACAATTATTCTTAATTTTTTTAAAAGCCCAGCATTAACAAAACCAACTGGAGCCAAAGGGCAAGGAGCAGTCCCTGGGGCCAGCCTCCTGGAACACAGGGTAGGGCAGAGAAGGGCACAAAATGGACAGGGGTGGAAAATAATTAACGTGATGCTCATAAAGTGTTTGCTGAGTGGGGTGGCGATCATTTACATCCTAGTATGAATAAGCTTACAGAATTTTTTTCCAACAGCAAGCTTTTCTGGGAGGCAATATGCAATATGCTCTTTGGCAAAGAGCAGAACAAACCGAAAGGAATTCTTTGCCTTACTGACAATTCTGCTGAAGACGTTTTGATTATGTGCTCAACAGTATTTGGATTATTAATGGTTCCTTTCTCCAGCTTGATTTCCTTATCAATTCCATAAGACCTAACATTTGTTAGTGCTTGACTGTCTACAGTATATTCAAAAATATTATCTCACTTAACCCTCATTGCAACCTATTCAAGGTTGGTAAAAAATATACATATCATCAGGGATTATTAGAAATAAAAAAAATTCAAGTTCAAAAAAGAAAAGAAAACTTGCCCAGTCACAGGACTTGAAAGTAGCAAGGCCACGGTTCAGATTCAGAGTACATTGTTTTATCCACATG
Organism: Avahi laniger; assembly: GCA_963575035.1. Taxonomy (NCBI): domain Eukaryota; kingdom Metazoa; phylum Chordata; class Mammalia; order Primates; family Indriidae; genus Avahi; species Avahi laniger. The sequence goes on from CAUYSK010089435.1 coordinate 1,805, forward strand.
GCTACAAAAAATTACAGAAATTGGCTTAAGCATCTGTGTTCTGCATGACACGTTCCCATAAGTGAATCAATTTCCACTTCGGGTATTCACTCTTGGCTAGGGCTTGAGGTTGGCTGTCCATCACTGTCTCTGTTGTCATCTGTGTCACTCACACTCACTGGAGCACTGTGCCTGGCTGGGCCAGCCCAGCCCTTCCCTTCCAGGATCTGAGCCCCACACACCCTATGCGACACAGAGCCTGTTGGCTGTTACAGATGAGGATCTGAAGCTTGGACAGGTAAGTGACCTGTCTGAGGCCACCCAGCTAGATGAGGTAAAGCCCGGCTAGGAACCGAGCACGTGCTGTGCAGTCATGAGCCGGGACTCAGGGAAGGGGGCAGCGTCCACCTTCCGGGGAGGAGCCGAGCCCCCTGTGGCGCCACCCCACAGACATCTGCCTGCAGCCTCGGGAAGGTCACACTCCGAGGTCCTTCCCTAAGAGTGTGGGTGTCAGACGAACACACTGTCTGCAGACTTTACAGGGGACCACAGAAACAACAAATGTTTGCTGAATCAAGTACAAAAAGCTGGGTTTCTAATCTTGGTAGTGTTAGCGTGGGAACTCGTAACTTGGGATGAGAAAGAATTCTCAACACAAAGATTAGAATAGTTTTATTTTACTCCCCAAGGGGAGGGAAGGGTGCGGCACAAGAGAAAGAAAGGAGAAGTGCCAGCAGGGAGGATAGGGATTGGGGTTTTTATGGGGATAAAGAGAAAGGAAAAAAAGGCAATTGCTGCCAGCTGCCAGCAGAAAACGGCTGTGAAGCAGCTGCATCTATTTTTCCCTTTCCTTCCTCTTCTCTGTGAGGCTGGCTTACCAGAGTCCCTGGAATGTGGCCTGGGAGAACCGAGAAAGCATCGGCTCTTCCGTCTGCTCAGTTTCTTTCAGGTGCAGTGAAAACAGAACTCTTAGAGGGAAGAAGCTACACAGGTGGTTAATCTTAAAGACAAAAGAAAACGAGCCCGGGTGGTTAATCAAACAAGGGGCAACAAGGGGCAGTAGTTTGTGTTCTTTCTCTCCAAAGGGCCAATTATGTGCTGTGAGTGTTTTCCTTTTTTTTTTCTTTTTTGTTAGATAGTTCATTTTTCTCTGTGTTAATTTATTAGCAAGGCCATCCTTTCAGGTTGCACTGGAACAGAGTAGTTGCTGAATCCAGATGGATCAAATATGTTGAATGAGAAAAGAGTTTGTGTGACAGAGATGGGAATGTGCTGGAAGGTGCCCTCCCCACGCAGGCTAGGCACATGTGCCTCTTACCCGTTTTCTTCTTGGCCCTCTGTTGGGTTTGCAGCCAGGTCCTTTGGAGCACAGGCTGCCCCTGTCCTCTTCTCCTTCCGCACATGCCCTCCTAGAGCAACACACCAAGATCCCCCTCGGGGCAGGGAGGCGGCAAGCCGGCCCTCATGTCCAGCGCTGCTGAGTCTACTCCAGCTCTCTGCAGAGCAGGCCCCAGGCCACGGGTCTCCACATAGTCTCCACTTCTGTGAACTCGCTCCCCCTCTGTGTTTCTTGTCTCAGTTAGGGCATCGCTGCCTCTCTAGCCCCCCAAACTAAAAATACCGAGCTTGTCTCCAGTGGCTTCCCTTCTTGTCATCTCCACGTCCTGGAAATGTTTCCCAGCTGCCCCCTTCCCCTCCCCATGCCTTATGCCCACAGTCAGTGCCCGGGTCTTACCTTTGACACCTTTTACTTGGATCGTGTACAGCCCCCTTCTCCGGCCCAGCCCAGCCTCCACGCCATCCCCAGAGGTCTTCTCCAATCTACGTCTGACAGGTCGCCCTCCCCGTTTCTGCTCACAGCCCGCTGTGAAAGCAACGCTCACTCCACCACGCAGGGCTGCCCAGATTTGTCCCATGTGGCCACGTGACTGGTTCCTGACATTCTCCTCCAGGGCTCCCACCCACCCATCTGGGACTGCCCAAATGCATCCACGTCCCTTTGTGCCTTTGCTTTTCCAAAAAGCAATGCAGGATAGTGTCACCAACCCCACCCAGGACCCGCCTCACTCATCCTTCAAGCCCTGGCTCCCACATCCCTTCTTGGACACTGCGTTGCTCCCCTTTGCTCCTCTTTCATCCGTTTATCCACCAGGAGGCGTGCACCAAGTGCCTTCTGAGTCAGACAGCTCTAGAGCCCAGGAATTCATAAATAAATTGCACTCACTGCCCTGGTTGTTAATTGGTTGCGAGACTCCTCTGTGACCTTGACCTTCATTACTCCAAAGGGGTCTAGTATACTCACACCCCAGGCACATGATAGACCAATGCAGATCCACAAATCTGAAGGGTTGAGGAGCTTGACTGTAGACTGAATATTAGATGCTATTAAGGGACCCTTTTCATTTTGTCAGGAGTGATAATGTCACTGTGCTTACGTACGAGAATGTCCTTGTTTTCTCAGAGATGCAACTTGAAGGATTTAATGTGAAGGGGTTCAAATAAAAATGTAGATAAATTACAGGGAAATATGTCAAAATGTTAATTGTGGTTGAAGCCAGGGGCTGAGTACAAGGCGTTCATTGTACCGCTCTTTCTGTATGTCTCTATATTTGCATTTCTTCACAGTAAGTTTAGAGGTGAGTTGACTTGAATTGACTGGACCCGGTTTCTTATCTGTCGAATTAAGGGGTCTGTGGAGGGGCAGCTAATGATCTCTTAAGGCCGTGTCCTGCCCTGCGGCTCTGGGGCTGGGGTGCTCCTGTTTCTGTGAGCCACGCCGGGAACAGGGCAGACAGCACAGAGTCACACCTTAAGTGATCCAGCCGGTGGCTAAAACCAAGTTGAGTCAGGAGAGGCAGCGCAGGCTACGGCTCCCCGGAAACCTGGCCGCGGTCGGCAATCAGCAGTTATGCACTTGACCGTGGGCACGAGTGTCCCAGCGGTCTCCATCCCAGAAAGTTGACGCTCCTCACAGGGCCGGAATTACGGGAGGGTTCCAGGCCTCAACAGGCCGAGGAGACTTCTTCAGTTCCGAAAGGAAGGGCTCTGCCGAAGCCCTTACAGCTCCCCACCTTCGAGGTCCCAGACAGCCTAACTGCGTCTTCTTGCAAGAGCAGGTGTGGATGACAGTCCCCTCAGCCCGTCCGTTTGCTGGTCCTTCCTCACTCGAAGAAGGTCTCTGACCTGTAGCTAAAGGGCTGTTCACCAAGTCCAAAGGTTGCTTTACCGCCTCCATTCCGAACGCCCTTCTCACTGTCCCCAGACGCTCAGGAACAGTCGCGAAGGCAACTCACCGGGAAGGAGGCCGAGGCACCTCCGGAACCTGACGGCTGCGCGTCCCAGTGTCTGCGGCAACTTCCTCCTTTCCACGCGGAGCCGAGGAGCCGGCTGGGTCGCCGCAGGACACGGGGCGGCGGGCGGGGGGTGTCCAGCCCGGGGTGACCGGCGTACGCGGCCTGCGCCTCGCTCGCGCCACTGGGCGGCCCAGGTGTCAACTCTACGCGTCTGTCTTTCCACAGCCAAAGCGAAGCTACGGGCATTGGCGATGTCACCACTTGCCCCAGTCCCCGGAAGCGCACCGCAAGCATTGCTAGCGAGTGACCTCAAGAGCCCCGCGGAGCCTCTGAGGTTCCGAGGTCCTCGATCCGCTCCCTGCAGCCAGGGGCCCGAGGGGCGCGCACCGCGGCTCGGGCGATGGGAGCCTGGCACGACCGCAGGGTCCTGAGCGCGCGGCCGCGACCTCGGGCGGCGGCCAGCCCGTCGCCGAGTCCGCGCCCCTGGGCCAGGCCGGGGCGGGGCCGGGGCGAAGCTTTAAGAGGCGGCGCGGGCCGGAGAGGCGGCGAGCCCGGCCCGCGAGGGGACCCGCGCCATGGAGACCGCCCGGGACTACGCGGGGGCCCTCCTCAGGCGAGTGCCGCGCTCGGTCGCCCCGAGCGCCCCGAGTCCTTGCGTCCCACGCTCCCTGTCCCTCTCGTCCCCCGGCGCACACGCCCCGCGGCCCCGCTGGTGCCCACGCCGCCGCCCAGCGCCTTCCCTCCGCCTCCACCGGCCGCAGGTGCCAGGCGTGGCGCTCGCGAGGTGCGCGGGCGTCCGTGGAGCAGGTGGCAGTGGTGAGTGCGGAAGTGGCCCCGTCTCTTGCCGCCGCTGCAGCCACAGGTGCAGAAGGCGAGGGCGGTTTCGGGACCCGGTGCAGCGCCTCCGCCGTGCGCCAGGACAGGCCGTCTCCGGGTGGGTCCCGGGGAGGCGACGGGAGCCGGGCGAGAGGAGCGACCCAGGCTTAGCCGCTCGGGGCGACGCGGGCTCGGGCTCCAGGGGAGGCTGGGCTGAGCGGGGTCGCAGCCCCGGGAGGGGGCAGGTGCCGGCGGCCCCGCGCAGTCGTCCCCGCGGCCTCGCCTCCGGCTCGTGGCGCAGGGGCGGCGTCACTGTTCTCGGGGTTCGTCTTCACATCCGGACAGCGCCGAACCCACTCCTGTTGGTCAGACCCTAAAGACACCGCGCGGCGCTGAGAGGGAGCTGGTGTTTCCCTGGAGGTCACCCAGTCCCGGCAAGGATGGGACGGCCCTTCGCGGACGCGGTTACAGGGCTGCCGGTCTGCGCCCTTGGAACCGGCCTGGGGGGCTGCTGGAGATCCCCAAGTCTGGAAAAGCGGCTGCGAGAATGTGGAGGCGATCTTCCTCCGCCACCTGGCTTTCTCTTTAGACACAAAAACCAGGTCGTGGCGGTGGCGCGCGGGGAAGGTGAGGAACAGCCTTGCTTGGTACCGTCGCCAACGCGTTTACGCGTAAAGTCAAGTCCCTGGTTCTTCCGTGTTTGCCGCCCCCTCCCCAGCGCCACGCGCCGCGCAGCCCGACTGCCAACGGGGTGGGGGGAGGACTGCCAACGGGGTGGGGGCACCCTGGCAAAGCCTCTCCAGGAGCGAGCGCGAAGCATGGCCCCCTGGCAGTCCCTCCTGTCGGGGAATGTGGGGCGGGGTGGGGGGGTTGGGGGCCATGCGAGGGCTGGGGGGTGCACCCCAACTCCCTGGCCCCTGGCGTGCCTCTGAGCCAGAACAAGCAATGGCAGCGAGTTCAGGCCGAGCCAGTCCTTGCCTCTGACCCTTACAACAGTTCACCAGAATCCAGAATGATTCTGCCTGAGGCTCCACTGGGTCAAGCGTGAGGTCAGGTGAGGTGTGCAGGACCTGCTGTTGACAGATCAAAACAAGATGTGTCATCTCCTGAGACACATTCCTTCTAGCTTGGCAAGTCCCAGGAGTGAATGACTATTAGTTAGGGACAAATCATTGTTGCAATTCTTTGAAAATCTACCTGCTTCCGGACTGAGCTGCTGTAATTCCTTGGAATCTACCTGTTCCCAAACCAAACTGGAAGAAAACAACCAGTAACGCTTGTTAAAAGGAAAACACCTTTTCTTCCCCGCCCCTCTCTAAAACCCGGTCCAAGCTAAGGAGCCAGTGGCTGGTGCTAACATTTGCAGTTGTGGTCTTGCTGGGCTCCTGTCCCCTCTGAGTGTTCCTTAGTTTAAACTACCAGACATGTATGTCCTAACTCTGTCTTTATTAACAATTAACTGCATTTTGCCAAGAAGGTAACTTCATCACTGCACAGTTTTTAAAAATCAGATATTTGTAAACAATCACAAAATCTTAAACCAGTCATCAGTTTGTTAATCAGCTGGAAGGGCTAGAGGCCTTAGTCGTGACAGAAGCAGCCTGCAGTCTCGTAGCAAAGTGCAGACCTCAAGGATGCCCACGCAGGTGTTCGTTGTCATAGACAAGGTCTGTTTTGTTCTTGTGTCTTGTCAGTGATAACATTCATACCAAACCCTGAAGCTCTTATAAAACTGATGAGATATTATATATACTTTGTGCAAAATGGCTGCTTTTTGTAGTTATTTAGAACATCTCTCCTTGAGCAAGGAACTCTAGATTTGTACAGCTGCTATTTCAGTACAAATTGTATCGCAGTATTATTAGTGACATGAATAAGGAATTAAGTTTTCTACAAGTAAATCTCCCAGCTCTCTGCTTCTTGAATCTAAATTCTTATTTTAATAATGTTTCAAATGTTCAAAGACTTTTCTCTTTGACGGTCATGTATTGAACACCGTACTGTGCCAAGCCTTTTGATAGCTTGGTAAGAGCCCGGCTGTGAGCCGGACAGTCCTTGTCAGGACAGGCTTGTGTGCCGCCAGGTGTGTTCCCACCTGTGCATGTCTCATCCAGCAGGGCCCTGCAGGGAGCCGGCGGGCAGGAGCCCCGCAGAGGCTGGCGCTCGCTCCTCTGCCTCCTGCAGGTGGTCGGACCCCCCCACCCTCTGGCGCTTTCCCCAGGTCTCCCGCCCACTTCTCCGGGCCCGAGGAATACTTTCCACGCCCTGCCTTATTTCTTGGCATGACCCCTTTTGACCTCCCCACTTCCTGCATAACATTTATTGTCACTCTTGGCTTTAGTGACAGTGCTCAGTCGACTTATGTCCTACTCCTGAGTGCCCTTTCTTCCTCTCCTGTGGGTCCCTTCTTTTCTGCCTAACGATGGCACGCAGGGGCCCTCAGCCCCTACGGCACTCTGGGTGTGCCCTGGGCACTCTCTCACACAGCCTGGTGCTGCTGCCCCTCCAGCGACAGCACCAAAATATTTCTCTTCCACCAACACCTCGTTCCTGGGCCTTTTCCCTCCATTGCCCGCGGAGTAAACGTCAGTGCCTAGGGTGGCACATGAAGAAAGCCTTTTGGTGATCTGTAGGGCTTAGGCTAGTTCTATTGGAGAAAAGTTCACGTCTGCTGCCAGCCTGTGGCTTGAGACTTTATTTCTCACACTTCTGTAAGTTGGCGACTCCCTGCTTCCCTCAGGGAAAACACAAAGACTTCCCTGTCCCCCTCGCTGCTGGGCGACGCGCCACTGCACGGCTGGGAGTATTCTGTGAAGCCCAGCTTCTCTTACCATCCTGATTTCTCTGAAACAACCTGTTTCCTTAACCTGTTTCCTTATATGTTTCCCCTTCAGTGAGTTATTTCCCTTCCCGTTTCATCGAATCGTCTGTACCCGCTTTCACGGGAATGAGGGAGGAGCTGTTTTCCCATGTTGTGCAGAATTCGAAGGCTTCTCAGTGGTCCCGTTTCAGGCACCGATGGCCAGTGATAGAAATTATTCTGTCCGTTCAGTGGGTCAGAGTGGGTCGGATTAGTACGTAGCCCTTTGTCCACGCAGGCCTGTTGTTCGTTTAGCTGGAGCGGCGCGAGCGCTCGTACAGTGTTGTTAGATAGCGCGTGGCACGTCATATGACCCCTTTGCATGTTGCATATAACACAGTCTTGACTTCATAGAATTTGGCCCATCAAGTCACTCGTCCTGGTCCTTGATGACACCGGCCAGGTTTCACTTTCGTGCCTTCAGGGGTGTTTCATGTGTGTCCCATCAGCCCTTCCTCCAGCAGTGACCCGCTCTTGGTTAGGAAATGTGTCAGGTGAGAACGATAAATCGTGTGTCCTTTTGTTTTTATAATGACTCCGCTGTGCTAGGTCACTGGGCCACTGGTGCCTATGAAGGCGCGAGGTGAGTGTGTTCCTCCAGTGGGAAGATACGGGCCACGACTAACCAGGTCAAAGCTGTGCCCTTGACCAGGAGGGGCTGGACCCAGCATCTGAACACAGCGGACTGTGTTCTCCCGTTTCTGGTTCGGCCCAGCCTGTCCTTACTCAGCAAGTGGGCGGCACGCCGCCTCTGCGAAGGTGCTGTGGAAAGGTAGAAAATGCACGAGTGGACTCTGGCCAAGCGAGCTCAGGTTCTAGAAGCCTCGTGCACGCTGCCATGATTTCCTGCTCTGGGGAGAACAGAGGCCTGGGCACCCCTCCACCGTGGCAGAGGCGTCTGGGCAGGCATGGCCCTTGGGGTGAAAGTCGGAGCTGGATTCCAGGCCCCGTTCTAGCACTTGCTAGCTCTGACCTCAGTAACTCCTTAACTGCCTGAGCCTCGGTTTTGCTCACCTGTGAGGCTCGTCTTGCAGAGTGGTTAGGTAGCGTGCTGACCTGCACGAGGGGTTGGCCCTGAGCAGACCCTTAGCTTTCCTCCCCCTCCCGGCAGGGACTTCACCAGCTGGTTCAAGTGCAGATGCTGTGATGCGGTGGAGACAAAGCCACGGCCCAGAATGTGAAGTGTAACCCGGCCAGTCCCCTCTGCCCCTCCACCCGGTCACCAGGGAGGACAACGGCGTGAATTCTCTCTCGTGTTGGCGCAGCAGGACGGGAACATCTTGTTCACGGCATTGTGTAACTGAGAGAAACCTGGCATAACTCCTTTTAATCAAGGCGAAAGTTCAGACGCTGCGTGCCAGCCCCATGGCTGCATGGGTGCACTGCCCGCAGGCTCGGGGCTCTGATTTCCTTGGCGGATCTCTGGCAAAGGCTCCCGGATCATTCTCATGGGTGGCCCAGGTTGGGGACCCCTGACCCAGCACGTTCCCACTGGCATTGCCTCACTGGAGACAGATCGTGCAGCAACTTTGTCTACCTAAAAGGGAAAGGAGTTGGTGTAAACTCAAAATGCCGCTACACCTTCGGCCACAGAGAAGCTCTTCCGCCAGTGCTCTGGGTTGTCTATTGCTTGATATTTGAAGTTCGGAGAATGTGTAACAACTACTCCCTCCACTTAGAAACAAAAACAAAAACTTGGCTTTGGACAGACCTGGGATTGTGTTCCGTCTCTTTCCCTTGTTAACTGAGTAGCCTTGAGAAACCACTCTGAGCCTCCGTTTTCTCATCTGTGAGATGGGGTAATACTTTCCTTTTAAGGGTGTAAGGATAATTCGTTAATTACTGTTAAACCAATATTAGCACTAGTTTAAAGAGTCAGCTCATCACTGGCCATGGCAGGTGCTCAGACGTGAGCAGTTACAAGGCACTGACGTGACGCTGGCCAGATGCTCTTAGAGCAAATTCTTGCTAACAATCTAGGTCTGGTTCTGGGAGCCCCGCTGGTTGGCGAGGTGAGGCGCAAACACTCGCTATTGTGGGGAAGCTCTTGACGCTGGCTGAGCCAGCTGGTAGCACGAACTTAACCCGACAAAGTTTGAGCACCGGTTTGTTACTGCGCCATCGGTTTTTCACATGGCGAATTCCCTGGTAAGTCACTGGGTTTTCACTCAAGGTCTTCTGTAGAGTTTCAAGGTGGCCACCATACTATTTAAAATGTGCGTGCCTAACACCAGGCTGGGTGCTATAGGAAATACAGCAAAGAAGCCTCGTACATAAGGAAGTTCCAGTCTAGTTGGGAAAACAAAGCACAGATAGATGACAACACCTGCGTGTTAATAAAGCGCTAATCACGGGCGCCGGGCGGTTACCTAGACAGACCGTGTCCGTGTCAGAAAGCAGGGGTGTGCTCACGTTGTGTCGTCTGCCCCCCGGTTGTCCTGAAAATAAAGCCCTGTGTTTCATTCTCCTGAATGTGCCTGTGAGGCCTCTGTCCAAGGGGTCAGGCCCTGTGTGAGCACCTGCGGCAGCTGGGGGGTTGCATGAGGGCGCCGGGAAGCGTCGTCACAGCGCCGGGCGCTAAGCGAGTCCCGCGGCCGCGCTCATGCCTGTTTGTGCTACTCGGAATCGTTTCTTTGTGGATCATTCCTGAATGTCAAAAACTCTGCGGTCCCAGGCGAAAACTCTTACACATTGCTCAACTGGGCCACCTCCTGGTGACAGCAGCGAGGCCATCTGTCCCCCTGGAGTCTTCTGTGAGAACGGAGTGATTTTTAAATCACTTCTTGTTTTTGGTTTAAAAGCATGAGGTAGTGTGTCAACGGTAGTTTGGCGTTTCTTTAGCTGCCATCAAAAGCTTCGTCTGTGTACCAATGTGCAACCCTTCGAACTCTTCAGTCACCTAGAATCTCCCCGAGGCAGGGGACAGCCCGGTCTGAACCCCAGCTCTCTGGCCGGACTTCCCTCACCTGTGAATTGAGAAAACTAGGGCTGTATCACAGGGTTTCCTGAGAATTAAGGGAGTTAATATTTATAAAGCAACGTGTGTGTTTGTTAAACAACTCTAACCGATCGGGCGTTTCTCATTTATCCCCATTTTATTACTTTTTTAGTTGCTAGGTAACTAAAATCGAGGCCTAGAGATTTTTTTCTCAAATAATTGTCTTGATTTGGTTTTGCTACAGTTGTTTTCTTTTTCATGTTAGTGCTTTTTTATAATGAATGTTTGAATTAATTCTTTGGTAAATATGGAACTTACTCCAAAGCGTCATGTGACATTGGCCCTAAAATTCTTTTCCCTCTTGTTATTCCAGCCACAGTTACAGTGATTCTGTTGATTTTGGTTTATCCTTGGGTGATTTCGAAAACTTGGTTGCTACAGTGACAAATTTCTGGCTTTTAAGTTAATACCTGGCTTGGTCTTACTGTATCATGTAGACACGGACCTGTGTGTGCCTGTGCGCGCCTAATTCTCTCACGCTGCTTAACTACTCGTGGCCACTAGAAATCAATCTTTTGGATTTTTTTTATCTCTAAACCTATCCACATTTGCAGAATATAATTCTTACTTCTCTTTTGTGTTTGATGCCTTTACCATTTCTATTCAAACAGGTTTGCAAGGACTTTGAATATTCTGGTAAAATAGGAATAAAGATGGTTATGTTTTTAATTGGATGTATTACTTGTTTGTTTCTTGGAAATGTGTGTACATGTGTGTATATATAATTTTTAGTAACCCCCAACCACGGAGTTTCTTTCTTTTAGATGCAAATGTTAAAATTGCATTATTTCTGTGTACTTCAAACCTCTCCTTAAAGATTCTTTTTTTACTTTTTGCCCCCATTTTCAGGCCCCTGACATTTATGGGATCACAGACCAAGCGAGTCCTGCTCACCCCTCTCATGCATCCAGCCCGCCCCTTCCGAGTCTCCAACCACGACAGGAGCAGCCGGCGCGGGGTGATGGCCAGCAGCCTGGAGGAGCTCCTCCGCAAGGTACACACCTGGCCCTCTCCGCCAGCTCACACTGGCACCCTGAGCTCTCCCAGGGCAGTGGTCTTGGGTGGGGAGCCCATGCAAAGGCAGAAAAGTGAAGAAAAACAGCATGTCCCAGCCTGGGCAACAGAGCAAGACCCCATCTCTAAAAAAATTGTTCTTAGAGAATTAAGGCAGGCATGGTGGCTCATACCTGCAGTCTCAGCTACTTGGGAGGCTGAGGCAGAAGGATAGCTTGAGCCCAGGAGTTCAAGACCAACCTGGACAATATAGCGAGATCCTATCTCTTAAAACAGAACAAAGCAAAACAAAACAAACAACAAATCAAAAACCAGCACGGGCCGGGCGCGGTGGCTCACGCCTGTAATCCTAGCACTCTGGGAGGCCAAGGCGGACGGATTGTTTGAGCTCAGGAGTTTGAGACCAGCCTGAGCAAGAGTGAGATCCCGTCTCTACCAAAAATAGAAAGAAATTAATTGAACAGCTAAAAATATATAGAAACAATTAACCGGGCCTGGTGGCACATGCCTGTAGTCCCAGCTACTTGGGAGGCTGAGGCAGGAGGATCGCTTGAGCCCAGGAGTTTGAGGTTGCTGTGAGCTAGGATGACGCCGTGGCACTCACTCTAGCTAGGGCAACAAAGTGAGACTCTGTCCCAAAAAAAAAACAAAAAAAAAAAACCAGCATGTCGCCAGGAGGGGCGGATTGGGGAGAAAGATGGGGAGTGACTGCTGAGGAAATTTCTTCCTTCAGGGATGAAAATGCTCTAAACTGCTTGCGCGGGTGGTCGCCCAACTCTGAAACATCTATAAACCATTGAGTGGTACACTTTACAATGGGCGAATTATATGACTTGTGAATTATGTGTTAATAAAGCTGTTTTAAAAAGAGAAGAGAAAAAAAAACAGCATGTTAAACTCGAAAGACCTTCTCTTGGCCCCAGAGAGTCTGAGGGAGCCGTTTCTAACTGGCAGAGGGTGGGCATAAGTGATCAGAGGAAGCAGCGCTGCGTCCCTGCACCTTAGAAGATTCAGGGCCAGAGGCGAAGCCTCGAGAGCAGTCCCCAGTGGATGCTGCAGCTTTGCGTCTCTGACAAAGGGGAACGCGGGGGGCGCAGGCTCCGGAAGTCTGCTTTGGGTTGTGAAGCCAGGATAGAATAGCCCTCAAGCTAAACCGGTGGCCTAGGCCACCAAATCAGGAAGAACCTAGACTCTCAGGAGCATAGCTCAGACACAGACACCCGTGGAAACGAGGAACGAGCACCCAACATGCCGTCCCTGAAGCAAGAGAGACGTTCAGATACACCGCCCGAGGCTCCGGCTCTGAAATGTCAGAGCTGCAGGATTTTTCTTTTTATCCATCTAAACAAGTAGGTAATCTTAGAAATTGTAAATATTATTCAATATAATCACTTACTTCATGTCTTTTGAGAAGACAGATTCATTGAAAATCTTAACTTCCTGGCCCAGCATGGTAGCACGTGGCTGTATTCCCAGCTACTTGGGAGGCCAAGGCGGGAGGATCGCTTGAGCCCAGGACTTAGAGACCAGCCTGAGCAAGAGTGAGACGCCGTCTCTACTAAAAATAGAAAAATTAGCTGAATGTTGGGTATGTGCCTGTAGTCCCAGCTACTCAGGAGACTGAGGAAGGAGAACGGCTTGAGCCCAGGAATTTGAGGCTGCACTGAGCTAGGCTGACACAATGGCACTCTAGTCTGTGCAATAGTGTGAGATACTGTCTCAAGACAACAACAACAACAATAACAAAAAGTCCCCTTTTTCCAAGCAAAGACTGAGTCATAGACACCAGTCGAGGTATATTTTTACCATTGAAATTTTATCAAAATCAACCAACACTTCTAAAAACTATAACTTAGTACGTGCTGTTGGACAGTCCAGTGGAAATGTCACACTTCATTCCATTTCTCTGACGCATTGCAAACCTAGACTCTGGATGTCCTGGTCATCACTGCTGGACTGGTCACTCTGGTCCTGGAGGAAGACGGCACCGTAGTGGACACGGAAGAGTTCTTCCAGACCCTAGGAGACAACACGCATTTCATGATCTTGGAAAAAGGACAGAAGTGGACTCCGGTAAGCAAAATCATGGTCATCCGAACGGCTGCTGGGTGGGCTTTTTACCTGTGAAAGCACGTGCCCTACCTCGGTGGTGCCTTGCCCCCTTTCTAAACATACACTTTGCATTCTCCTGACTCCTGGATCCACTATCCTCAAAGGGACTCTTAGTACTCGAGGAAACTTAGTGTCTCTGTAAACTTGGGCTGTGATTGAAAGCAAGTAATTCTGAGGAACAGGCTTTGGCCAGTGAGTAGCTGCAGACCCCGCGAAAGGCACAGGATCGACCTGGTGACTGTTCACTGTCCCTAATCATGGAAGCCGACAGAGCCATCAGAGTTAGGGAGGCGGTGTGCATGTGTGTCTGTGTGAATGCGGAGATTTGGAAAAGTAGAGCTAGAATGAAGGGGAAGGATGAAGACAGAATGAAGTTTTTGGGGAAATAGATTATATATCTTAAAAACCCTCCACTATAAAACACCTAAAAATATAAAGCAAAATACCGAAACATCTTTTTACATATCTAACTGACGTTCAAGAAAGGGAAATCCTCAGAGGCCAAAGTTTTTGTGTAGTCAGAATCCAGAGAGGACAGCAAACCCTGAGGCTGGCGGCTCCCTAGGGGGCGAGGCCAGGGGCCTCCGTGACCAGACTGCAGCTTCGACACATGCCGGGACGACAGGAGGCCCAGTCTCAGCCGGCGCCAAGAGCGGCGTCAGATTTGAGATGTGTCCGTAAAACAGGGCATCGTAAGGGTCTCTCCTGAGCATCTGCGGCCACAAGCTGCCCTCGTGAGGCTCTGGGCACCGCCAAGTCCGAACACCTAAGCGTGGAGTTGCCTTACAGAGACCTGGAGAGGAGCGTCGGTCACTCGCTGGGTTCTCCTTACGTGGTGAGTCTCTGCCTGCCCCGCCCAGCCCCGCGCAGGCACAGGCGCCCTGCAACCAGCAGAGCGGGCGCACATCGGCCGGGAGGGACCTGTCGGCAGCGTGCCTGGTGACAGCAGATTGGGAAACCGACCACACCCCATGCCGGGAGACGGGGGACGCACGAGCCCAGCAGTGCGCTCTGCGTGAACACGCGTGACCAGACTGTTCCCCGGCCACCGAACGGACGGCTCCTCAGCCGCGAAAATGCAGGAAGCGCAACTACAGGCATCCATGTGGACAAACCTCATCAACTGTGCTGAGTGACAAGGTCACAGGATAACACATCGAACAAGCGGTCCTCAAATTTCTTGATCTCAGGACCCATTTACACTGTTAAAACCTAATGAGGACCCCAAATAGCTTTCATCTGTGTGGGTTGTATCAACAGACTCTGTGGATATCTAGCAGAGGCTCCCACATGGGGAGCTGTCGCCCCTTGGGGGTCCTTCTGGCTGTTACGGCTGGGCGGGGTGGAGACCTGAGTCCCCAGCCAACCGCTTCACGACGCGGACAGCCCCTCGGGAAAGGTGGCCAGCCCCGAACGGCAGTAATGTCAAGGCTGAGAAACTATGAGCTATAGATACAGATATTCCCAACATTAGAAATTAAAATTGTTTAGAAGTTACTAATGGGTGGATTTTTTAAAAAAAGAAATTAAAATTGAGAAATTTAAAAATATGTATTAATTCATTAAAAATAATAACCCAATACAGGTTAACTTAAATCACATATTTTTATGAAAAAGGACTATTTTCCAAAACACGAAGATTGAGTGAGGAGTGACGTGTTTTACGTTTTTGCAAATCTAATGTCTGGCTGATTGGAAGACAGCCGGGTTCCCGTATCTGCTTCTGCGTTGAATCCGCTGCGATTATCGTTCTGACGGAAGGATGAAGAAAGTCCGGCCGGACACACGCGTGCCGCCGGGAAGGGAGGGGGACGTTAAGTCTTCCCAGATGAGCGAGCGTGTTCCTTCCCGTCGCGATGCGGCGCTCGCCTGCTGGCTTCAGGGCGGCCGGCGCAGCGCGGCCCGGAGAGGTGCGACCCGGAGCTGCCCCTGTTACGCCCAGTCCGTGGGTGTGTCTCGCACTTCGAATGGTCCTTTTCCCAGGGTGATTCATGACACTGGGCACGGGTCATTAGAAAATACGGGTTCACCGAGTCAGGCAGGTCTCCCATCTTTGCAGTGGGAAGCCCCGCTCCTCATGAGAACAGAAAGGGCAAACGGCACCTCACTGTTTACTAGGAAAATCGTTTTGCCCTCTCCGTCCGCTGATAGGAGACCACACTTTGAGAACCTCCACGTTAAACCATTTATAGACAATTCAAAAACATGCAAATTTAGCAATATAGTGTTCAGGGTACACGTGTGCTGAAAACAGGGAAGAGTGAGGGCAGGTGCTAGACCTGGACGGCCCCTCCGGACAGGAGAGGGGTGGGCCGAGGAGAGGCCCGGCGGTCTCCCAGGGCTGGGCATGGCTTGGTTTCGCTGTCTCGTTGTTCCTTCCTCTCACGTGTATGACACATACACCCCTGCATGTGCGCCGTGATTGTTTTGACTGGAAAAGACTCTACAGACCGATTATGAACCGCGCACCATTCAAATAAAGTCTCAGAGCAGGTGAGGAGACCATGCCCGTGGGGGGATCAGATACATCCTTTAAGAGACAGTCTCGGGCCGTCTGCTGCGAGGTAGGTACGAGGCCTGAACGGTGCCCCCAACGATGCCCACGTCCTGATCCCCAGAAGACTTGGCAGATGTGATTACGCGAAAGCTCTTGAGATGGGGTGTTGTCCGGATTATCCGGGGAGGTCAGTGTAAGTCCAGAGCAGACCCCACCCAAACTCAGACTTCGGGCCGAGCAGGCCTCCAGGGTCCTTGCGGGGTGGGAGGAGGGCGAGCGCCGGCCGGCAGCAGGAGGAGGCGCGGTGCGAGGCGGGGCTCAGCCCTGCCCGCCGTTTCGGACTCCTGACCCCGGGACGGAGAGGGCATCAACACGTGTGGTTTGAAGCCAGTTTCTAACAATCTGTGGCAGGGGCAGCAGGAAACTAACTCGGATGGGACTGGCATTTTTTGTTTGTTTCCTTGTTTTTATAAACGAGCATCAGTTGGTATGAGGAGCCGGAGACTGTGTCACACGTGGAAGTTCCCACTGCCGTCCGGGCGGTGCTGAGATGCCGTGGATCTGAGTCACGCGCTCGAGGGAGGCTCGAGGCCTCCTTCAGCCCAAGTGCCTGGCCCAGGGGAGGAAGCGGGCGGGGCCGGTAGTGGAGTGTAGACACGTGTCCACACTAGGTCGCGCGGGGATTAGCTGCGGAAGGGTGTCCTAATTTTGATTTAAGATCTGGACTAAAGGAAGACATTTACGGAGAGCAAGATAAAAACTTTTGAAAGTCAGAAAGGAATGTGAGGCCAGGAAAAAGAAGTGTGGCAGGGTTACAGGTCAAAGCCGCTTTGCTTCCATAATCTTGATCTCTTGAAATCATGTTTCCTAGCTGAGGGTAGCTGGCACCCCTCGAGGGGCGGCAGGACCCCTTGCGTGCCGAAGCTTGGGCCCGGCCGGCATCTCCCCGCAGCCGCGCTCTGCGCGGTGGGAACGGCAGGAAGGGCGTGGTGCTGGGGGTCTGTGCTCTGGCTGCAGACGCGCGAGACCCTGGCATTGACGAGCTCCCGCTCACAGCCTCAACGGCTCCCAGCTCCAAAGGTTCAAGAGACGCAGGGACTCCGCTCAGTGTCTAAACTCAAACCCTCTGCACCCCCAGGTCTGCGTGGCACAGACCCCTTAGGAACGCAGCCCCTGCGCCCAGCATCTGTGCCTTGGGGCAGCTTTGTTCTCATTTTAAAGCTTTCTGCGGGGAAGGTTCTGCTACGGTGGTTTCCGCACCTGGGCTCTATAGAGCTCGCTGACTCCCTCCACCCAGGCCGAGAGGCCCCCCCGATGTTGCCGGCGGGTGCACGGCGGGCTCTGCAGACAGACAGCCTTCACCCCGGCAGCTGCTAGGACACAGGGGCGGCCCCACCCCTTGCGTTAGCCACGTGATTCTGGCACTTTCTGCCCAGCGGATGCTTACGAAATGGAAATAACGCTCCCTGCGTTTCCATAACTGTGGTTGTGTTATGGCCACGAGAGGAGAGGCCCATGTCACCAGGGGACCAAGGTGGCCTCCAGCTGGAGTGAGTGTCCACAGCATCCGTCAGGGGCACAACCATCCTCTGAGCAGTGGGATCCTAAAACCCGGGCCCTGAAGGCAAATCAGACTCATCCTGAGTCACTAACCTGAAAGCAGATTAGGGAAGGTGCGTGGTGATGTATTTGGGCATAATAGTATAAGCATACTGATCTGCTAAAAACATTCTCAAATTATTAGCAGCTTTGTGGATAACAGATTTTAAGTGGGCATTTAGGAGAAACTGAAGCCAGCGTAAAACCAGAACTCTGAAGTTTGAATGTCATGGCTTGGACTGCTGCTGAAGTCTGTTCTTCCCTCCGTTGCTGCAGGGCAGTAGGTGTGTCCCAGCTTGCCGGCAGCCGAAGAAATCGGGGATTGCAAGGGTCACCTTTGATTTATACAAGCTGAGCCCCAAGGACGTCATCGGCTGCCTCAACGTGAGAGCCACGGTGTATGAGACGTACTCCGTGTCCTACGACATCCGGTGCACTGGGCTCAAGGCCCTGCTGAGGTACCAACTCCAGGGGTCGACCTGGGGTGTGGGAGCCGCATGGGGCCAGCACAGGTGGCGTGTCCCCACCTCGCTCCTCTGTACTCCCAGGCCCAGCTCTGGGAGCCCCCACAGGCCTGTCGCTGTTGTCATCAGGAGCATTCTAATTCACGTGGTTTTATGCCACAGGCATAAGCTGTGTGACCTTACACAGGTTACTTAACTTCTCTGAGCCTCAGTTTCATCATATTTAAAATGAGAAGGCTGCTTCCAAGTTCTTTACGATTGTCGAGGCTCTAAATACACCTACTCTCCTCCTCCAGTAACTCTCGGTGGAGGGAGTGAGTAGAAGGGGAGAGGCTGGCGGCAGCAAGAGGGCTCCGAGGCGGAGGAAGAACTTGCCCACGCCCGGGCAGTGCCTGCTTGTTCCTCCTGGAGGGTGGTGGACAGGCCCGGGGGGGCGAGGCCTGCGCTCTGGCCTGCCCTGGGCGGCGGCAGGGGAGGCCGTGGCCTGCTGTCCTCGCAGATCTCTCCCGGCCCCGCCTGGGGTCAGCGCAGGCCGGCTTCCCCGTGACCTCGGCTGCACAGCCAGAGCATCGACAGCGAGTCCCGGACTGGCCGTGGTGGCGTCGAAAGCGTGACTCCCGGGAGAGCTGCCTTGCTTTGCCGCGATGGGAGGAAATAGCTTTATTCTGTGATTTGCAAAGCGAGACGAGAGTTAGGACAACTCAGAAAAGCACAGCGAGAGAAGTGAACCTCACTCCACGTCCCACCTCGGCAAAGTCGCTCTCGACAGGAAAATCCCGTTTCTTGTCACTAATCTCAACGCCCACCGCAGCACCCGATCGGAGGCCTCGCCTCCCCGGGCCTGCGGGACTCGTGCCCAGGGGCAGCCTCTGCCACCGCTGAGCGTCCGGCCACCGCCCTACCAAGGGAAGGAATCCTAACGCTGGAACGAAATCCTCTGGCTCTGGGCGGAGTAGAGAAAGAGAACTCGAGTTAAAGCTTTTGTAAATTTGTTTTTTAGTCCACCATAGTGCTCATGCCAGACTCAGCCTGAGAACCGAGAGGGCAGGACAGGGCAAAGCTGTCCCTCCCTGTAACTTTGGGAACAAGTTGGAATAGCCCAGCTGCCTTTGACAAACTGGATCGTGGGGTCACGGTTCCGTTTTCGCTGAGACTCTCCTTCGGCCTGACCTCTTCCACCCGGCCTGGTCGATGTCAGAAACGAGCTCCGGCACGTACTGAGGCAGGGCAGGGCGCAGCACGGGCTCCCAGCAGCAGGGGCTGCCCCCGCAGAGCCTTGTAGCACGGAGCAGTCGGGCCACAGTGGATGGTGGGAGCCAGGCATCCCAGGGGCCCGGGGAGCTCACGGAGACCAACTCCCACCCAGCCCCGGGGACGCGTGTGCCCTGAGAGGGGTGCTCCTCGGGCCGCCACGCTCTGAGGCATGAGCGCCACTCCCCTGAGTGTCGGCAAGGTGGCGTGTGTGCCCCCCAGCCCCGGGCCAAGGTGCGTGTGTGCCGGGGGAGGGCACAGTCCCAGGACCCCAAGCCTGACACGCCTCCCTCTCCCTCTGTTGCAGGAGCCTGCTGCGGTTCCTGTCCTATGGTGCCCAGGTGACTGGACACCTTCTCATCTACGTGGGCACATACGTGCTGCGGGTGCTGGGTGACGCGGAAGAGCGGCCCTCCCTTGCGTCACACACCTGGGGCTGGTTCACGTGTGGAAAGGGCCGTGGGCTGCAGAGGGCTCAGCCCGCTTCTTGACCCAAATGCTCTCTCGAGTGACAGTTTCGAAGATGCTTTAATGTTCTTAACCTCATGCACTTGTAGGCTGCTGGTCGCCACACTCAGGGGTGGCATCCAGTGACGGACAGGGCTTGGCGGCATCTGAGGCGGGGCCGTGGGGCGGGGCGGGCCAGCCTGCAGATGCTCTGGACCTGTTTGGTGCCTCCCCGGCAGTGACCCATCGCAGGAATTACTCTTCCGACGTGTAATACTTCCTTGTGTCTTTCGTCTCTCTAAAAAGCAAACAATACTTTTATATGGAAACAAATCTCAGCCAGACATATTCTGCTAACAGCTATAGTCACTTCTAAGTCTGTATGATTCTTAAAAATACCGAGCTGTCAAACGTTACCGTGTGTTTTTTAATGTGGGTCTTTAATGAGCCCAAAGGGGCCCTAAAGCTGAAGGGCCCAAACTTTTGGAGGTCATCAGCACACTTTCAGCCTTTTTCTTAAAAAACAAACAGACCCAAATTGCTTGAGACCTGGCTTCGATGCCTGGTACGGCCGAGCCGCACCTTCAGCCCCTGCCGCTGTCCCTCGGTCGCCAGGGTGGGGTCCCGCCTCCCGCCCCGAGCTCAGGGAAGCCTGTGTTCACCAACAAGCTGTCAGGCATCTGTCGCCCCCACCTCTTGGCTCTGCTTTCCTCCAGGTTGGCTCTGGCTTTGGGGGGACCCTCCCCGGGACGCTGTGGGCTGCATCTGGTCCTTGTTGGATGCCCCCTGCCGTAGTCACTGCAGCCAGGACACTCTGCCAGGGTGGGCACACGGCTGGGCCTGGAGACAGGGAAAGATGAGGCCCAAGCGCGTGGCCTGGGGAAATGGGTCCCTAGAGGGACATTGGGTGCAGCTCCTAGCGTAGGGGGGACAGATGCTGGGACGCAAATCTTTGCCTTTTAGGAAGTGTTGCCTCAGAGGCCTTTTTCCTTCCCTAGCCACCAGCTCAAGCCAGTGAAAGACACTGCAGGGTGTCCTGGAACCCCAGGAGAAGAAGGAAACACCCCTGTCCCCCAGTCCCCCGCCCCTCTTCCTGGCCATTGCTCGAACCTCCGGCCTGACGGGTACAGCTTCCAGCCCTGGTGCAGGCCCCTGGCCAGCGTCTGCCGGGTCAGGACCCGCAACCCTCCGCAGGAGCGGCAAAGGGTTTGAGGTGGCATTCCTCAAAACATGGCCTCTCTTTGTTTTTTTTTTTAAACATCTCAAAACCCAGGTGCTTTTATTGTTCTCCCCAGCTCTGCTTCAGCCACCCTTCAGGAATGAGCGCTGCCTTGCTGGAGGGCGCGTCAGGATGGTTGCTCAGAGGCATCCCGGCTGTCCCACGATTTCAAAACCTTTCCTATATAAGGAGCTGGCCCTGGGCCCTGCCCACCCAGGGAGCGGGAGGGGCCGGGAGCCGGCAGCTCCTGCCTCTTGCCAGCTCTGGGCTTGCGTCACTTCCCAAGGATTCTGCCGTCCTGGGAAGTGACTGCCTGGCTTCCAAAAAAGGAATTTTCACTCCAGCGCCTGATCCCGTTGACTCAGCTGCTGCCCCCCTGCACGCGGCCCTGCCTGTCTGTAGGGAGGGCTGGGCAGGAGAGGGGCCTGGCCGCGCCACCGCAGGACCGGGATGGACTCCGCAGGGCACGCTTGGCGTTTGGGTGCTTCCGAGTGAGCTGCAGCCGCCTCCTCTCCTGTGCCTGTGATTTATGGGGTGACGGGACAGAGCAGCCCTGCACAGAAGCCTCACGGGGAGGTGGGGTCTGTGGGGAGGGGGCAGCAAAGGCTGGTGTTGCTGTCCTCAAAGCTTTTGGCCAGGCTTGGACCCAGGAGGAAACTGGCAGGATCAGAGCCCGCCCCGTCTCAGCAGGTGCAGCGGTCTCTCGTCTCTGGTTCAGATGAGGCGACACACATTCCAAACATGACCCTTTTGTGTTCTAATCTTGGTTTCTCTGCATCCTGCCTTTAGCTGGATAGCTCTAGCTCCGAGATGGGCGCGTCCCCACGTGGGAGAGGGGGCTTGCATGTCCTGGCCCCACCACAGCACCTGTCCCGGCTCCAGCCAGTGCAGACTCTGCGGGGTTTGGATGCCACCATGGCTAAGCCATCAGCGGAGTCCACTGGGGTGGGAGTGTCCCTTCCAGGGGCTGGCTGTCCTCGATGGGGCCATGCTCATGAATCATAACTCAGAAAAAAGGAAGTCGTTCTCACAAGCCTGGGGTCTGTGCTCCCGCCAGTGCTGTGTGCTCCTTGGTGTTGTTCCTGTGCCCTTTCTCTCCAGTGCACAAACCCAGGTGGCCCCACGTGGGCTCCGTACACACACACACAAGTGTCCCAGTGTCTGTACCACATGTCAGTGGGCCAGACTCAAGGAGCAGCGGACAGCGTGCAGGCCTGGCATGAACTGAAGACGTTAGAATGAAAGATTCTAGGCCAGGCGCAGCCTGTAATCCCAGCACTTTGGGAGGCTGAGGCAGGAGGATCGCTTGAGGCCAGAAGTTCAAGACTAGTCTGGGCAACATAGCAAGATCCCATCTCTACAAAAAATAGAAAAATTAGCTGGACATGGTGGTGCACACCTGTGGCCCCAGCTACTTGGGAAGCTGATGTGGGAGGATCCCTTGAGCCCCGGAGTTTGAGGCTGCAGTGAGCTGTGATGTTGCCACCGCACTCATCTCCTGCCTGGGTGATAGAGTTAAGGCTGTGTCTCAAAAAAAAAAAAAAAAAATCTAAAAGCTGTCACCTCGTGGGCAGAGACAGACTCTGGCTGCTGTGAACAGACTTCCCTGCCCAAGTCTCTTTCCTCATCAGTAAAACCAGGACCTAAGCAGCGTCGTCTAGGAATTCCACGTCCAGACAGGTTTTCTTGGAATAGATTTTTAAATGTAAACATGGTAACTTTTGCTGGCTGATCAGTTTGTGTTTCTCCTACCACCTGTGGAAGGTGTCTGCTGCCTGCGGGGCCTGGCCCCGACTCAGTGACATGGCGTCAGCCAGGATTCTGCACCTGGGATCCTCCCTCCTCAGAGGAAAAGTCCTCCCTTCTCCTCTCCTGGAGCGATCCCTTACGCTCTTCCTTCCATGCAGAGAAGCAAGGTGGGAGAGTCTGCTGCCGGCCGGGTGCCTGGGACTCAGGGGACACAGGGACCCAGGGCTGCTGACTGGCGGCTTCCTCGGTGCCCCAGACCTGTGAGGACACGGCCTTTCTTCAGGGGTGGGCTCTGTGAGCTCTGGACACAGGGAGGAGCCTCCGCCATGGGGGGCTGTCCCACACAAGGGTCTCCTGTCTCCTGCCCCCTCCTCCGTTACAGATGAATCGTAGGGAAGGAAAAGTCTGGGCAGCACCCCCTCCCTTCCGCCACCTCCTCCGGGACTCCTGTTCTTTGCCGCAGTTATCTTTGGAACTGCCCGCAGATGAACAACGGCAAGCACCTGGTGCAGCTTGGCCAGCTCTTTCTTTTGTCACACCTGAGAAGGCACAGCCCAGGGACTCCTTGATGGCCACCTGCCTGCCCTCCAGATCACACCAACATTTCCTAAAAATAAAAAAAATTGGAAATTATTAAAATGATCTGATAGCTATGGCATATCATTTGATTAGCAGTTTTATAATATATAGTTTTATTTAGTTAGAAATAAAAAGAAATCATTTTGTATTTTTATTGAGTGATTAATTGTTATATTAGTTATTTCCTGTACCAATTCTTGAAATTTTAAAAATATCAACTATGTTCTCTGGACATAGATATTTTTTGAAGATTCATACAATGTGTACGTTCCAGTTCCTGTTCTGCTATTTTGCTAGCTGTGTGACCTCAGGGGAGTTACTTAGTATCTCTGAGGTTTAATTTCCTCATCTGTAAAATGGTATAATGTAGGCCGGGCGCATTGGCTCACACCTGTAATCCTAGCACTCTGGGAGGCCAAGGCAGGAGGATTGGTTGAGCTAGGAGTTCAAGACCAGCCTGAGCAAGAGCGAGACCCCGTCTCTACTATAAATAAAAAGAAATTAGCCAAACAACTGAAAATAGGAAAAATTAGCTGGGCATGGTGGCGCATGCCTGTAGTCCCAGCTACTTGGGAGGCTGAGGCAGGAGGATCGCTTGAGCCCAGGAGTTTGGGGTTGCTGTGAGCTAGGCTGATGCCACGGCACTGTAGCCCAGGCAACAGAGTGAGATTCTGTCTCAAAAAAAAAAAATGGGTATAATGTTATTTTTCTATTCCACCCACAGTGTTATAAAGATCAAATAAGACAACAGATGTTAAAACAGGCTGAAAGTTTTAATACAAACACAAAAAGTAAGGTTTTATTAAATAATGGTATTATAAATATACACATACTTCCCGACAGCTGTGAAAAATAACAAAAACGAAAAGACAGTCTCTAAAGTAGGTCACAAACATGAGAAAAATCATTAATAAAAGCAAACACTCAGATTAGGTCATCACATGTGAGGACCAGCTCGCTCCCTGCTGCTCTCAGAGTGGCCGCATCCCTGGAGCTGGGGTGCACTGGGCCCTTTCTCCCTCCAGGGTGCTGGGGGCAGGGTGCTTCCCTGCCCGGGACGTTGGGCTCCGAATATCAGCAGACGCCACCCGAGCCTTCCCTGTGCTTGCTCCGGCCTGGACTCGGGGACTCGTGGCCACGACAAGAGTATGCCCTGGTAGCCGCTGCCCCTCAGCCGGGGCCCCAGAGTGGGGGACATGGGAACACGTGTGACCCTGACCTCTGCCTGGAGCCACGCGCAGTGACCTGCAGTCCCGAACACGGCTACCAGCCCAGGAGCACGAAATAAATGCTTGTCCAATCGCTCCAAGCTACTGCGTTTGGGGCGCGCTGCTGTGCAGCGTCGGTCTGCAGATCCCTGGGTCCCCCACTTATTCCAGGCGCCCGGTCCTAAGTCCCTGCGGACCTGTGCAGACTGGCACGCCTGGCTTCTCCCCGCAAAGCGTCCCTTCCCGTCGTCGAGGCGAGGAGAGCACCCCCCGCCCTGGGGAGCAGCGGGTCCCCTATGCCGGTGTCTGGAATGCCCGAGTGCCACGTGACCCAGGCTGACCCTGCAGCATGCGAGCCCCTGCGGCACGAGGGCCCAGGAGCACGGCACCAGCACGCGGCGGGGCGGCCGGAGTCCACCGAACCCGCTTCAGCCCCCGACGGGCTCTTCCGCGGGGTCCAGAACCGCGTGCGCGGCAGGCAGGTGGGCGGGAGGAAGCCCGCGCGTCTCAGTTGTACCCGCATTTGGGGGTCTTTGCAGAAGAGCGAAGTCCCAAGAAGTGGCCAAAGCCGGATGCTTTTATACTTTCGAGACGAAGCGTGATCCGTGCGAAGAGAAGTGAGGGACCCAGAGGATCTGGCCGGGGCAGCGCATTTTCTGGGGGAGTCGCTGGGAGATGCGCGGGGTGCGGCGCAGGCGGAAGCTGGGGTCCCCCCGTTAAGCGTGTTTATTCCGGTCCACTGAGCCCCGGTGCCCAGTCTCCGGGCCGTTTCTCCCCCTGGTGTGGGGACGGCTGGTCCTTCCCTCGCTCAGCACAGCGCGGAGGAGGAGAGACTCGGGGTGCCCGGCCCCGCTCCCTGCCCGCTCCGCGCGGGGTCCCAGGCGGGAGGAGGGGTTCAGCTCGGGCTGGGCACTCACGAGCCCTCTGAAGCGCAGCAGTCAGGGGCTGCCAGGGGACCACGGTCCTCCCCACAGCACAGTGGGGTCTGAGTGGCCCTCTGCGGCCCTGCCTGGCGTCAGGGGGCGAGAGGCAGAGTTTTGCTTCCAAGGCGGGCCCAGGACCATCGGATTGGCAGACGGTAGTTTCCAGCCAGAACCCTGGGCTTAATTTTCCAACCTCTCCTCTAGAAGGAGAGCAATTTTAGGGCCCAAAAGAGAGTGTCTGACCCTGTTGGTTCAGGCAGATTTAAAATTACTCCTTTAAATTTTTAAGTATTTGAAGATACTTGTGTTTGATTTTCATAATAAAACAAATCTTAAGATCAACATTACTATAGTCATTCTACATGGGAGGGAGCCTCGGAGCCTGGAATTCAAGTGCGTAACAAGTCTGCCCAGTCACTGACAGAGCTGAGGCCAAGCCCAGGGTTCCTCGGTGGTCTGCCTCCGGCCCGAGATCTGGCAGGTGTTTTCAATAGATCCTGTGACCCTGGCTGCAGCTGGGCAGCTAGGAGGGATCCACAGCTGAAGTAACCTTTTTTTTTTTTAAGAAACCGGGTCTTGCTTTGTCGACCCGGCTGCAGTGCATTGGTGTGATCATAGCTCACTGCAGCCTCCAACTCCTGGGCTCAAGTGATCCTCCCACCTCAGCTTCTGGAGCAGCTGGGACTACAGGCGTGAGCCACTGTGCCTGGCCTTAACCACCCTTTAATTTTCATGCTAGTGAGAAAGGAAAGGGTAAGAGAAATTCAACAGATTATCCTCAAAATGTCTGACCTGTTTATTTTCCTATTTCTTCCTCAAAAGGACAAATGAAAATATTTACTATAGATTGGACACAAACACACCCTTTTTTTCCTTTTCTGCTTTTAAGAAACAGCCTCATTGTTAAGATCTGTTTAAGAAAAGGCTTCTGTGTGAAGTTGGGTGATGGAGGGTTTCATTATTCTAGTCTCTAATTTGTGTATGTTTAGGATTTTCTATAAAGAAAAGGGGATTTTTATTCATTGATTTTTTTTTTAAATGCTTCCTCCCGCCCGGGGAACCGTGAAGGAAGCAAGCCTTCCCGCAACCACAGCTCTGGGGCTTGTGCTGCTGCCTGGTGGGCTCTCAGGGCTGCCAAGGTAGAAGGGCCTCCTGGACCGCACCAGGCGTAGTCACAGGGACCGCAGGGCCACTCCACGAACCGCGGCCCAGGCTTCCTTTGGATGCATTTTCCCTGCAGAGCATC
Organism: Avahi laniger; assembly: GCA_963575035.1. NCBI lineage: Eukaryota > Metazoa > Chordata > Mammalia > Primates > Indriidae > Avahi > Avahi laniger. The sequence goes on from CAUYSK010089435.1 coordinate 28,059, forward strand.
GTGCTGTGTCCTGTGACGCCTGGGTGAACCCGCAGCAGCGTCGGCCCCACACCCTGTGCTCCCCGCCCAGCCCGCGCCCAGACCTCAGCACGTCGTCGAGGTGCAGAAAGAAGCAAGGTCCCCGCACGGCCCCAGGGGACCATGGGAGAAGGCATTTACTCTCACGTCATCACGCCACGTTTCCGGCATCCCTGGAACAGCTGTCAAAGGCAGGGTGGGTCGCCCTCAGCTGTCCGGGCGTCACCCACCTGCTGCGACATTCCTCTGCCTGTTGCTGCCTTCCGGGCTTGGCCTAGGTGGCAGATGGTCACATAAAAATAGTCGACAAGCCCTCTAGGTGCCACCGCTCCAGCTGTTCTGTTGAGCAGAAGCCAGAGGGGGGTGGGGGGTTGGCTCTGGCAGGGCCTGGGGGAGGGGGAGTGGAGGAAATCTCATCCAACGAAGAAAGCCTGGTGACCCCAGCCCTCCTGGCAGAATTCCCCTCCCTGGACTGAGCATCGGACAAGGGGAGTCCCCCTGCTTGACCCGTTTCTGACCAGCCCTGCCGCGGCCGCTGCGTTCTGCTGCCGGATACGGACACACCCTGGCGCTCCAGGGCCCCGTTTCTTGTTCAGGCGGCTGGGGTCCACGAGTGTGGCTCAGCTCGGGTTGCTCGGTTTCCGCGTCTGGAAGAACGTGGAGGATGCCCGTGTCAGAGAGGACAGTCCTGACCCTCAGGACCACACGGGGTGCCTGGGCGGCGGGCACTTTGTTTCCCCCGGGCCGTGGAGAGGGCCATGGAGCACATCCTCGGGAGTTAGTCACAGACCTCACTTGGCAGGAAAGTTAAAGAAGTGAGGGTGGGGCCTGGCGCGGTGGCTCATGCCTGTAATCCTAGCTCTCTGGGAGGCCGAGGCGGGCGGATTGCTTGAGCTCAGGAGTTCGAAACCAGCCTGAGCAAGAGCGAGACCCCATCTCTACCAAAAATAGAAAGAAATTAATTGGACAACTAAAAATATATAGAAAAATTAGCCAGGCCATGGTGGTGCATGCCTGTAGTCCCAGCTACTCGGGAGGCTGAGGCAGGAGGATCGCTTGAGCCCAGGAGTTTGAGGTTGCTGTGAGCTAGGCTGACGCCACAGCACTCACTCTAGCCCGGGCAACACAATGAGACTCTGTCTCAAAAAAAAAAAGAAGTGAGGGTGAGAGGTGCCGGGGTGGGTGGGAGAGATGTTTTCGGAATCACCGGCCGCCCAGAGCCCAGGGAGCCGCCCATGGAATTCCTGAGAGCAGCTGGGACAGCCGGGACTGAGCTGAGCTCTCCAAATAGCCTTTGTTTCACCGTGAGAAGAGATAGTAAGACTCTCACATGACTTTTGTTTAACAGTTTGCGGTTTTCAAGGCATTTTTATGTGCGTGGGCTCAGCTGCTTTCCCAGCAAGCCTGTTAGGCAGAGACAGTGCCACCAGGGAAAGGCCACCCAACCCGGCCACCACCTCCCTGCCGCCCGCCTCCTTTCCGAGCAGCTCTCAGGACGAGACTAGACACAAAACTTGGTCCTGGCCAGACCGGCGGGCACCGAGTAGCAACGGAGTTCAGGCACATAGCTGGCCGGGGTGATCAGTTGTTGGCCACCCTGACTCTATTCCAAAATGCTGTCTAACTTTACATCTAACTCTGAGCGAAGCCTAGAGGAAACCGCTTTGCTTAGGTGGGCAGAATAGAGCGGGTCCTGCTCTCAGGAAAGCAAAGCCCTGCTGCCTTCTGCATCCACCATCACGACGAAGCGCATTTGCGCACGCAGTGACGCGCTCGGCATCGTGGACTCGCGCGAGGAGGCTGCTCTTCAACCCGAGGGACCTTATGACCGGCGCACCTAGACTGCGAACCCAGGGCTCCCGCCCACTCGGGAAACTCGGGGCCCTCGGGGGCAAGGCGCGCGACGGCGTGGTCGGTCCAGACCCGCGGAGAAGACAGAGAGGTGGCTCTGAGCGGCTGTGGGACGGTGTCCTGCCAACTGGAGCCTGGACCAGACGCGGCGTGTCAGCTCGTTCTAGCCTGCAGGTGGGGCGATGCAGGCTAATTTGATTTGATCCAGTCCACAAGGGAAAGTATTAATGCCTGAAAAACAAACCTTCCCTGTATGATTTTAATCGAGAAAGTGCGGCACAGCTCTGAACAGCTTTGCCGGCACCTGTTCGTCATGTGACTGTTCAGGTGTTGCGAGCAAGGGCTCAAAAAAGATGGACAGGTTCCAAAGATCCAGGGACGTCCCGGGTCAAGAGCCAGGAGGAGGCGAGGGGAGTGGCCCACGGTCTCTTACAGAGGCGTCGAGAAGTCCCTGAGGTGGATGGACACGTTGTCAGGGCGCAGGCAGGGGACCACGGTGGCAGTCGGACACAGGGCGTGGGTGCCGGATGTGGAGAAGTGGGCCCGCCGCGGGGGAGACTCCAGCCCGGGAGGCTCACGGGGAGCACCCATGCAGGGTCCAAATCCCAGGTTCAATCCCAAAGTTCTCTGGAACCGAAAGTCAAGATTCAGAGCAGGGTCAAATTAAACTAAACCTTTTCCGTGAATGCTGCCGCAAAGCAGAGGAAGATGACCAACCGACGGGCGCAAGTTCTGGCTTCCAAGGTTGTGTCGCCAAACAGGCATCCCGGCGGACGGCCGCGGTTACTCCCCCAAGGCCCCAAGGCTGGGGGGGCGCCAGGAGGTCCAGGACCTGTGCCCAGCTCATCCCCAGCTCACCTGGGCCCTGCTGTCCTGGGGCGTCGGCTCCGCCCGCATGCAGAGGTCGCGTTGCAATTCTCCTTCCCAGGCGTCTCCCACAACCTGATCTCACGCCTGCGGGCAGCCCCGTGTCCCTCCCAGCTCCGGCTTTCTCAACATCGACATGAGGAATGTCCCAACCCATGTGACAGGAAGAATGACGGCAATCACTATTTGTTCCTGGAACAAATTCATAAACTATGATATGAATATATGTAATAATATATGATATTTATTTATGAATTATATATTATTATATTATAAATTTTTATACTAATTATTTTTATTTGCTTCCAGTGTTATTAAAGATTCATAAAGATCATAACCATGGTGTCGTAGTAACCACTCAATATTTGTGGAAGAAAAGAGTGAATAAATCAACGAATCATCATCAAACACTCAAAATAGGAGATCCCACCACAGAACCAGGACACGGCCCTGGCCTTGGGCGTCTTGCCGGGAAGGCTTTGAACTCCAGCCAGCAGGGCGGGGGCGGGGGAGGGGACGGGGAGATGTGCCAGGCGTTGCTGGAGATGTGTCCTCTGTGGTTCTCGGTCCTGCAGGCAGGTGCTCTGCCCCCTGTGTCCGTGTCTTTCCCTTTCTCCTCCTGCCGCCTCTTTTCTCTTCTTTAACTAAAATATAGAACAGAACATTTATTTTACCGTTTGTTACAACTCGGTATACATTTGTTTGGTTGCAAATAAAAGGTGTTGAGTATTTTTCTATCACAACACACCCCACAAAACAACCACCTTCTAAATCAAATAATCACTTAAATTAATTTATATTTTACTTAATATAACCTTAATTTTTCGTAGCCCAATGGTCCGCAACAAAACAACTTTAGGACCGAGAGGTGCAGGTGAGTGGTACACGTGGGCCAGGCGTGTTGGGTGCCTGCTGTATGCTAGAGGTCAGAAAGAAAAGATTGTCACACACGTGGCGCAAAATCTGCCGGGCAGTGCTGAGGCTGGAGTTCGAGCCCCGTTTTCCCCGAGCGGCGCAGCTGGAGTCAAACCCGCTCTCCCTGTCCACAGAGCTGCACGATGGGCTCATCCCAGCTACCCCCGAGTAGCAAGAGGGTTACGTGCTCTGACACCTGAGGAGAGGACACTGCAGATGTCACATTGAAGGGGGCAGAGAACACTCTGCAAATGACACTGTCGGGGACAGTCCCTGTAAGTAGGGCGTGAGCAGTGTGGCCACAGAGCACGGTTTCTGTCACCAGGGCAGTTGCACAGGCCAGGACCCCAGGCAGAGCTGGCCTGATGCCCTCATTCACGCAATCTGCGCCCTTCCCACCTGCCCGGTGGAAGCCCTTGCCTCCCTCGCTGGGATTCCGAGCATGGCTGGATGGGGAAGACCCGAGATCTCCTTCTAGGCTTTGCTGAGCTCCCTCCTACCCAGAGCACCGCCCCCTTTCTGGGAAGAGGACTGTCAACATGTGTCTGGATCCTTTTGACCATACCATTCGACTCAGTCATTCCACTCTGGGACCCTCAATCCTAAACCCAAAAACTGCTTAATGCACAAAGATAATTGTTGAAATATTATAGTAATAGCGGTAAGAGTGGAAAATTAGAAACAATCCAAATGTCCAAACATAAGGGGATAATTAAAACACACTATAAAATCATGCACATCCATTAAAATGATTTCTATGAAGCACTATATTAATATGAAATTATATTTACAAAGTAAATTGTTTTAAAGTATATATGCAACATGAATTCAATTATGTTTAAGAAAACTAGTTGTAGAATAAAAGACTGGCAGGGAATGTAGCAAAATATTAATTAATGGGTGCTTTGAGGGTTAGATTTTTTTTTTTTGAGACAGAGTCTCACTGTGTTGCCCGGTCTAGGTGCCATGGCGTCATCCTAGCTCACAGCAACCTCAAACTCCTGGGCTCAAGCGATCCTCCTGCCTCAACCTCCCGAGTAGCTGGGACTACAGGCATGTGCCACCATGCCCGGCTAATTTTTTCTATATATTTTTAGTTGTCCGATTAATTTCTTTCTAATTTTAGTAGAGACGGGGTCTCGCTCTTGCTCAGGCTGGTCTTGAACTCCTGAGCTCAAACAATCCACCCGCCTCGGCCTCCCAG
>CAUYSK010089439.1:0-38817 GCA_963575035.1 Avahi laniger
AGCTCAGGAGTTCGAAACCAGCCTGAGCAAGAGCGAGACCCCGTCTCTACTAAAAATAGAAAGAAATTAATTGGACAACTAAAAATATATAGAAAAAATTAGCCAGGCATGGTGGCGCATGCCTGTAGTCCCAGCTACTCAGGAGGCTGAGGCAGGAGAATCACTTGAGCCCAGGAGTCTGAGGTTGCTGTGAGTTAGGCTGACGCCACGGCACTCTAGCCAGGGCAACAGAGTGAGACTCTGTCTCAAAAAAAAAAAAAAAAAAAAAGAAAAGAAGACAGAAAGACAGAGGTAAAGGAGGATGATGTGGGAGAGGAAGAAGAGGTGGGTAAGGAAGAATAAGGGGAGGAAGGAGAAGAAGGAGAAGAAGAGGAAAAGGACATGAATAAGGAGAAAGCAGAAAGGGAAATCTTGTCAAAGATTAAAAATATACCTCTGTGTGTGCGCTGTGTGTGTGTGTGTGTGGTGTGTCTCAACTGAAAAGCAGCAAAGCTCAAACCAAATTTTAGTAATTTGTCTGGGACATGATTAAATTACAGAGCCATTTTATTCCCATTTTGTTTTAAAAATTATTACTGAAATAGGGAGTAAAGTATTTGAATTGTAAAACTTAACTAATTACGTTGGTAACATTTTACACCTGAATGCTAAATGATTATGCTTCAGAATCCGTTCATTGTGTGTATATAAAGAGAGGGAGATTAAGCTAATCTTAAGGAATAGAACCAAGAGGGCAACTGAAAGAAATTTCATGTTGTAATGCAGAATGGATCTGAGGTCCCTGGTGAGAGACGTTTGCTACAATGTTTCAGAAAGCAGTTCTTCAATCAGAAACATTTGCAGGACTTACACTGTAAAACAATGCCATTTACAATTTGGTGTAGTGTCTTCAGAACAAAAACTTTGTCTCACAATTGCTGCAATGCATGTCTTGGAGAAAGTGAACTACAGACAAGTCTATGTCTGACTGTACTCAAATCAACTGGAAGATTATTTTTTGAGATATTCAGTTTCCAAACAATAATGAATTTATTAAAGTTATGTGATATGAGTGGGGGAGAGAGAGAGAATGAAAAGAGAAAGAAAAACTAAAGAAAACAACATAAAAGAAAAACGTGGATACTATGGGAGGTGTTACCAAATCAGATTAGCAATCTTGAAACCTTGCTGTGTGCCCTGCAATTTAAGTAAGTACTCTTCGTACATTACAGCATTTAACAATCAGCCAAAGGAATACATCATGCCATTCTCAATTTACAGGTGAAGAAATGGAGCATCTTGGACGTCCTCAATGAGTATGTAGAAAAACCAGGATGCCCCCTTAATGTAAAACGCCCCACTCAATGAAGCTACTAAAAGGAGAAGCAGTTTTGGAGAACAAGAAACCTGTGGGATATATGGAACAAGTGAAAAGAATTTAACCTGTGCAATCTTACGAGCCTGTATTTGTGTTCTTGCTGTAACATTCTAACAGTCTCATCTGAAAATGGGGCCACTCTATGGTATTAATTGAGGCTGAAATGAGTGAATATGTGGGAAACTTAGCCATTCAGTAGGATGCCATAAAAGGCCCCGTTCACAGTGGGACTGATAGTGCTCAACTTCTCTAGGGTTCAGATTCCCCACTTGTAAAGAACGGTATTGTTGCCCACCTTGTGCATAATTATTTGTCATTTATTCAAATGGTGTGTGTGAAAGTCCTTGACACATAGTCACTACTGGGCGAATGTGATGTTTCATACCTTCCTCACCTTAGTCAGAAGCTGCTGACTGGAGTCCCAGATGGTGACAAAGTGCAAATTTGGAACTCTGGAGTCAGATTCCCTAGGTTTGTACTTCTGGGTCTACCCCTCATCCAGCTGTGGGGCATGGGTTAGTTGCTCACTCTCTTTGAGCCTCATTTTTCTTCTTTTTAATAAAAAGGTAACTGAATATGTTTCCTTAATATTCTTTGGAGACTATAGAAAGGATACATTTTAAATGCTTTATAAATGCCAATTATTTTTCTTCTTATTATTGTGGTGCTGTTAGTATTGTTAGGCATTCCTTATGGAATGATTTTCTTTATTTGGCTTCACTTGGCTTCTAGAACAATACTCTGTGTCTCCTCTGACAATATGGGCTGCTCTCTCCATCTCCTTTAGAACTTGCCTCCTTCCTTCTTTCCTTCCTTCCTTTCTTCCTTCCCTCCTTCCTTCCTTCCTTTCTTTCTTTCTCTCTTTCTCTTTCCTTTTTCTTTGGTCTCCCAGATCTCAAATGCTTCAAGGCTCTGTTATCAGACCTCTTCACCTCTCTTCTCCTTTCTTCCTCTCTTCTCATTTCCTCTCATCTCTGTCTTGTCTCTTTTCTTCTCTATACTAATTCTCTAGCTTCTGGATGATCTCACACATTTTGTATTTTTTTAAAAAAGTGACTATATACTAATGCTGGCCAAATGCCTTTCTCTAGTACTAGCATCTACCCTGAAATCCAGAGGGTACATACATCCAGCGTTCTCTTAAACATCTTCACTTAAATGTTTCATAGACGTTTTAAGCTAAGCAAATTTAAACGTAACTAGTGATGGGCCCTGTCCCCCTGTATGTTGTAGCTCTGTTATAGCAGCTCTTACTGGCTTAGGCCCACTCCTAAAGTGGCTCCAGGGAAAAAAAAATCTCTCTCTCTCTCTCTCTCTCTCTCTCTCTTTCTCTCTCCTCCCGTGTCCCCCTTTTCTCTCATTCTTGTCTAATTCATCAGAATGTCCTGTACACTATAATTCTGAAATAGATTCTGAATCTGAGCTCTGCTCCCAAACACCACGTTGATTCTAGTTCATCACTTTCATCTCTCACCAGGATGATTGCACTGTCCCCTTGACTGATTTTTTTCCCCAAATGTAACCCCCTGAAATTTATTTTTAGCAAACTATCCAGACTAATCCTTTTAAACCTTAGTTCCATGTATATCATTCCATTCCTCAAAACCCTCTAATGTTTTCCCACATTACACAGCCCAAACCCTTGAGCTGGCCTTAGGCCCAGTCCCCCCCCTGCCTCTCTGACCTCATCTCCTACCAATCTTCCCTTAGCCAATTCCACCTTGCCTGCCTAGTCTCCTTGCTAGCTCCGAAATATCGAGAACTTGCTTCCACCTCAGAGCCTTTTCCTGTTGCCTAGAAAGTACACTTCCAGGTATCTGCAAGGGTCTCTCTTATCCTTGAGGTCTCTGTCCAACATCATCCTATTAAAGGTGATTTCCTAAAAATCCCACATCATATTATAGGAACCCACTGCCTATAGGTTCGCTTTCTTCCCCTTTACCCTGCTTAACTATTTTTTTTCCTTATTCTACTAGTCATCAAGCACATATTATTAATTATGACTTTCTAGAGAGCCCTATAGGAAACTGACGCCCCCAAACATCCTTCTTCCCTACCTTAGCTATTTTTTTTCCCTATAACATTTATCACTGAAGAACATATTATTTAATTGGTCATGTGCTTGTTGTATTTGTTTATGTGGCTTCTTTAACAAATTACCAAAAAGTTAGTGGCTTAAAAAAATCACAAATTTATTATCTTACAGTTCTGTAGGTCAGAAGACTGCCGTGAGTCTCACCGAGCTAACATCGGGTTTCGGCAGGGCTGCATTCTTTTCTGGAGTTTTTAGGGGAGAATCTGTTTCCTTACCTGTTTCAGCTTCTCAAGACTGCTTGCATTTCTTGGCAAATGGCCCATCTTTCATCTTCAAAGTCAATAATGGCTAGCTGAGACTTTCTTATATCACTCCTCCCTCTCTGACATTTCTATCTCCTCCCTCCACCACTCCTTTTTATTTAAGAGGTGGGGTCTTGCTCTGTCACCCGGGCTGGAGTGCGGTGGCATGATCATAGATCCCTGAGGCTTCCAATCTCTTCGCATTTTTAAGAACAATCCCGATTACATTGTGCCCACACAGATAATGCAGCGTATCTCCCTATCTTAGCTGATTAGCAAAGTCAACTTCACCTGGAACCTTAATTTCCCTTTGCTATGGAACTTAACATATTCACACGTCCCAGTGATGAGGATGTGGGCATCATGGGAGTGGGTGCCTTGTTCTACCTATCACACCTGTTCATTAGTTTTCTCTGTCCCTGGTCCCCCACAGAATGTAAGTGTTGGGAGGAGAGGAACTTTTGTTCCCTACTCCATTTTTGCAGCTGGATTGCTTTGTCACATGGTAGCAGCTCAATAAATATTTGTTGAATGAATACAATAAGAAATAACAGGAACCACAGGCAGGTGCTCTAAGATGTGAACCTCCTCTTAAATTCTCAGTGGCGAGCATGGCCCAAAGTCATGCTGTCACAATGTGGTCTCCGGACAGGCAGCATGCAGCCTTGAGATTATCTCAGAGAGTTGGAAATACAGACATTCAGGTCTGTATTTCCAGTTCTGCCCTGGAACTGTTGAATTTGACTTGGCATTTTTACAAGATTTTTCATTGATATATAAGTGATATTTAAAAAAGAATGGTCTAGCAAATATAAAACCAATCAATCAGTCAATTAGCCCATTTAAAGAAATTTATAGGATTCTATTCTCTGCACTGGGGTGTTGAAAGAATGGACACCCATGAGCCCTGATCAGAGCTCCCACGGATGCCAGGTCTCCTTTTCTCCATGTGTGACATAAACTCTGATCCCTTGAAGTAGTTAAGTCCAAGACTTGGATTACTGTTGTTGACAAGCTTCACACATATAACCACAAAACAAAGGAAGAAAGAACAACTTAAAAGTCTCTAAACCTTTGCCAACACAAACTAAAAAAAAGCACTCAGCACATAACAGCTATCTGAATCATTCAAACTCTCTTGCTGGGAAAAAGAAATTAAAAATACCATTTTCTTGAAGCCTTTTAACAATAACAAAAGCTTGCAGGGGACTTTTAAAATACTGCTGTGTTTCATCAAGTCTTTTTGGCTATTTACAGAAGATAAGACTTATTGTTTTTTAAATTATTGATTATTGTGTGTATGTGTGTGTGTGAGTGTGTAAGTATGTACTTTTAAAAACACAAGAAACAAAAGAGAGAAAGGTAATTACGTGATTTAACAATAAAACAACTCTTAATTGTACTTGACTCACAACGGGATTAAATATGTTTTATAAGAAAAGTGATTATGTTATTTTAAAGAAATGGATTGTTGTGGCCTGAATTCCATAGCCTATGTATGGCTTTCTCCTTGGAAAAGGAAACAGTAAGAGATTTTTCAAGCTTCCTTTTGACAACTCAATGCCTTGGTTTCAGGATGTGATTTGTTCTCCAAGGCTAACTCCATCTCGATTTCCAGAAAGACATTTCCTCTTGAAAGAGGCAATATTGGATGTTGTATTCCCTCCATACAAAATACTGCAATTCCTTTGAGGTAGGGAATTGTAGCTTAGTGACAAAAATCTACGCACACATATACCCCCACCAAAAACATATTCATGGGAGTAAGCTAAGGCATGATCCTTGGTTCCCGTTCACTTTTCCGCAATCTAGTTGGGTCCAGCAGGTCAGCTGAGAGGCAGCTGATCTACATGAATTTGGCTGAGTTAGTCCCCAAGCTGAAGTCTAGCTGCAGTTTCGCCTCATCTTCCTGACACCCTGGGCTACACGGGGCATATGTTTTTCCTGTAATGGCAGAAGCAGAAGAAGATAAGAGGTGGCAAAGGTCTGTCCTCCAATAGCCAATGGGATCAATTTCTAACATGGTGAATACTTAGTCCTGAAACTTTTTAAGCATTGATAGATTTGCTAATAGAGGTGCTGGTACCACTGGGATGTCATCTCAGTTTCTTCCTCCCTAAACTGAGGATGACAGTAACATCACTGTTTAAGGGACTGTTTGGGGAGTCACCTGTGAAAACGGCTCAGAAAATGTTTACAAACTGTTACAGGCAACACAACTGGTCCTTTAGATCCATATATTTTTCTCTCCTACTTTAATGACAATTTTTTTCTCATTAGAATGCAATAAATATGCAACATCAGCTTACTCTATCTTGTTATCCCTCAGGTGGTATTACAGCAAGGTGTTCATGAAATAAAATTTTTGAATTTAAACAATATATATTTGAATTCTGCCTGCATCATTTAATAATTGTGAGATCCTGTTGAATTACTAGCTGTGGGCCTTGAAAAAACATTCTTACAAAGCTAGCAAGACAAGAACTCCCTCACTAATATTTTAAATAGTAAAAAAGGGGCAATATTTTATTTGTAAGTCATTTAGCACAGCTTGATGACACATTAAGACATGTTGAAACTGTTACTTCTGTTCACCTCCAATTTTAAACATTTGCAACTGTAGAAATAATTAATTTATCACATGCATGTTTTGAGGTAGTATCTGGAGTTATCTGATCTGTGTTAAGTGAAAGCACTTTGAATGCATACTATTATATTCAATTGCTACTGGAACTATGAAATGATGAAAGTCAGTAGATTTTTGCAATGTATTTTCTCTTCCAGATGTGTATTGGAAGTCTGATGAAGTCTGTTTGTCTTGCTTCCCAAACTTGCTATGTATGAAGGGATTTTGCTTGGGGGAGGGAAGCAGGGTGGAATATTGTCGTCTGGTGATTAGAGACGGACACAAATGTACAAAATAAAATTACATCTTTATGCTGTTAGATGCAATATCATGCATCATAATGTTTAATTAGTTGCAACTTAACAGAGATTCATGTTGAATTGTACTCTGGACAATCCAGAGATGTCGATGACCATATGCTAAATTCCTCAAGGTGCAGTGAGAGGGGATGGTGTGCTTGCTAAGGACATGCAAGGCATCAGCAACCTATGTATCAAATGTCTTCATAACACGTGCTCTGAGGGGGCAATTACATGTGAGCATCATGATCAGAAAGAGGAATTTTTGCCCTCTTTTGTACAATTGGAAAGATTGTATTTTTGTATTAAAATTCATTAAAACCTCAAACTGCTTATTCTTGAAATATGTATAGAGTTTCATGGGAATCTCTTTAGAAATCTTCAGAAAAAATTGTCAGTACTGCTCCTTATATGTTTTGTCCATCTTTAGAATGGATGGTAAGTGTAATGAGAGGTAACTGACCCTGTTTATGCAGAGATCATCACCAGTATCATTAATATTATTATCAATTTCAAGTCATTATGTACTTCATTTACGCCACTTGGTCGGATGACCATTTTATGTGCATGATTTAATCCTCGCAATATCGCTATGATATTTGTAGCCCCATTTTACAGATCAAGAGACTAATACTTAGAGACATCAATCAGTTTCTTCAGGGTCTCACAGCTAATATTAATAGATGACAGAACCTGGCTTTTGATTCTGATTCTATAGCATAGATTCTTCACTATCTTCCATGTGAATAAAATGAAGAGAATATATGTGCTGAGGAATATTACAGATAATGTGATGAAAGCTGAACATAATATTCCCCAACACCGGTATTTATACCAGGACTATGGGTCTTATGGAGACTTGAAAAATATTTGGATAGTGAGATAAAATTATATTCGTCTCTCATGTAACTGAAAGCCAAGACTTGAGTGGCAGCTCCGTGGTCATGAGAGTTCATGAAAATCACAGCTTTCAACTCCAACAACTCTATTATATGTCTCTTCCCTCACAATCCAAGATAACTTCCTTCAACATTCCCATCATCAAATCCATAGCCCAGCTAGCAGGGCAAAAGCCAAAAAAAGATAAGGAAAGACTCATTATGGTCTTTTTGAATATCCTCGATGTATCAATGTGTGTACCTGACAAAAAACTTCCAGTGACTTTTCTCTTGGGGGCAGGGCAAAGGCCAGAAAAAGATAAGAAGGGATCCATCATGGTCTTCTTGAATATTCTCGATGTATCAATGTGTGTACCTGACAAAAAACTTCCAGTGACTTCTTTCTTGGGGGCACATGGCCTCATATAGCTGCAAGGAGCATCAGGAAACATACCCTATTAGTGTGTGGTGGGTGGCAATGTGACTAGTTGACAAGTGTGGCTCTTTAACCAAAGCTGAAGGGGAGCATGAATATTGGATACTACCAGCAATAGGTGCCACAAAATCTAAAGAAACTACTCCAAAAAAAAAAAAAAATCATTCCAAAATTATTTTTATCTCAGAAGATAATTTAGAAAATATTACTGTCTATATAGTATGGATAATCTGAATGGCTAGTTTATAAACAAAATATTTCCATAAGATTTTAGGACTCGCGTGTGTGTGTTATGGCTTTTTAAAAAGAATAGCACTGTTTTAATTGTTAGGCATTGATGAAGAAGGAAATGGGCAATTCTATACTACATAAGTGATATGCACACGCCAAATGAAGATCAAATTACATCACACCACAGTACAGCAACACAAGTTTTATAATAATTCAAACAGAGAAAAATTATCACAGGTTTGATTCTCCCAGTGTATATGGTAGAATTGACATTTCAATTGTAAAAGATCCTGTGTTACAGCAATCACATAGCAAGCAGGGGCTTTATTTCAGCAAAGCAATATCGTTTGTCAAGAAAAATTCATGCCTGTTATGTGAATTTTACTAATGTGTAATTTTTGTATATTTAATTGTAAATTTGTGGTTTCACAGTTTTTAGATACAAGCTTAGGAAATTTCTCACTGGTTTTATGTTTATTGCATAAACTTATAGTAAAATTAATTTAAATCAGTATGGATTCTGTGTTTTTTCTTTCTTTTATACAAGTTCATTCCCACATTATTCAAATTTCAGAAACACAGATATGTAGAAAGTGCCTGGTACATGTGAATAATTAGTTGTAATGGTAAAGTCGATTTGACATCCCAGTCTCCCCAAAACAGACCCATTCACTTCCCACTACACTGTATGGTCTCCAGCCTGAGATTAATTGACACTTTTCTCTTTAACGCTCTCTTCTTGGTATCCATCATTTCCTTCTGTGTCTCCTGGGCACTCGTGTTGTTGACCAGGAAAGATTTAACACCATTACTTTTGATTGCTCATTGTGAACCTTGTAAAATGCAGGGTCTGTGGGACCCAGGTGGGCCTTTCACAGGAGTGACTGATGGACAGAGTGAATGATCACATGATTAAAAGTGCTGAGTGAGAGTGTGGATGTGGAGGTGCTCCGGATAGACCTAACCTCAAGGAAGGATGTGCTGCCCAGCAGCTGGGAATATGCTCAGCTCCATCAGGGTCGGCCTCTGCTTCATCTCGCCCTTCCTGAGATGCCTGTGTCGGGAGACTGAGTGTGGCAGGGCGTAAAGACCAAGCCATTTTGTCTTATTGCAGGACAGCACTGGGTTGGTTGAGGTTTTGCCAGGTTTACATTACAATGTGACTTCTCCCACTGCCCAATCCTGTCTTCTTCCCATTCCTTTCACATGTAATGATCCCTAATAGACATCACGCTTTCCCCACTGCATCTCAACATCTGCTTCTGGGGAGCCTGGGCTGTGACCCTGAATAACTACTCTGCTGCAGGTGCTACGTTGTTGTTTTTTTCCCCGACTCTTCGTTTATTTCTTCTTATTCTCAAACAGTCCTTTACACTAGATACAGGTTTTATATTCCTGGGGTAGTGAAAATCAGAGAAAATCATTTACTTAGTCAAAGTCACACAACCGGTAAGTTGTAAAGCCAGAATACAGTTAACACTTCAAATTTAGTAACCTAACATTAATTTATTTATTCATTTTTCTAGAAAATTCAAAGATGATTTAATGAATGTTTAACTTATGTCAGACATTGTGTGATCCCTTGGGTAGGTGAACAGGGAAAAGATCATGAGAAGAGAGTAAGATTCCCCCTCTTAGCCCTTGTAAAACCTATGGCCTAGTAGGGAAAACAGGTAATTCCCAATTAATCAAATTTCAAGAAATCATAACATTACATCCAAGAGGAAGCATACATGGTCAGGATAATCTATAGAAGGAAGCTTTGAACAACTGAAGAGCATTCATGTTATCACAGCCAGAATGGTCCTGCCTTGCGAAGCACCAAGTCTGACTTGAGTCACCCACCAAAACCCCGATTCTAGACCTGGCCTTTCATTCACTGACCATAAGACTAAAGGCAAATCATAAGCTCTGAGCCATTGTTTCCGTATGTGTTCTGGTCCATTTATATCTTCCCCACCTGCCTCAGAGATACTAGCTGCAAAAACATTATGAAAAACAACACATGCTATATAAAACATTAGCACCACTATTGACATCAGCTTCTCAGCTTAGAGAAACTCAAATGTCATAGATTGTCATTTCTCAATTATTGGTTATTTCTTCCATACTGTATGTAGCTTGGCAATTCTAAGCTCTTGTTCCTTTTGCAGAAATCAAATCTCTGAATGGCCCAGGTGAAGGTGACGCGATGCAGTGCTTTTGCAAGAGACCTGGATGCTTTCTGCAATACAAGGAAAAGCTTCTTCAAAGAGAAAAAGCAAAAGTGGTCCCAGCTTTGCAGGACCGCTTCTGCTTGCTGACCCTCTAGTAGCTATCTCATAGTATGTCAAGGAAATACATTTTAAAGTATTTTAATTTCCTTCAAATGATTTTAATGAGGCAAATAAAAAGACCTCATGCTTCAGCTGAACAGAGCAAAAACAATGTAAATGCTAAAAGGAGAAGAAAGCTATGCTAATAAGGTCCATACTCAAAAAGCCTAAAGACACAGGAGGCAATAGATTCAGACAAATAAGCAGGCTTGGAGGGTAGTATCACCCATACATCTTCTAGCTGGTCCAGAAGAGAACTATGCTCATAACTTCTCATTGTTTATGTGGATTTTTTTTAATACCTTAAAGATTCCTTCTATTTTTAAAGATAAGATTGTCTTTCTTATAGTGGATCTTCTGATTCATAATTATGAAGTCTGTTCTTCACATGCTTGCCCATCACTGGCCACTAATTTAGTGGAAGCCTTGATCCATAATACTGGGTAGATAACTTTTCCTTGCTACTAAATTATCTTAGTGCTCCCAAGAGGATCAATCCTTAACTGTAAGTGTGGAGCAGCCTGCTTGTGAAACTCCTCTACGGATGTTAACAATTTTAGTTTCCTGTGCATTGCTTATGAATTTACCCACCAGGCTCATCAAAGTACCTGCATTTTCAAGATTTTCTGAAGATTGTTTATTTTTATAAATTCGCTTTTATTTCTTTAAGCCACATAATAAGCCAGCTAAAAGGCTTTCATTTTCAAAAGTCCCAGCTCACATTTAAGCTAGCACGAGGAGTGTAGAGAGCTACATGATGGAGCTCGAGGAGATAAATCAATATTTCACCCAGTGAATCTGGCACTTTGCTCTCAAGGGGAAAACTTGATCATTTTTTTCTCTTCCTTCTTATCTCTTTCTATTCGGGTCCATCCTCCACACACAGCCAGATTTATCTTTCCAAATCAATCTAATCATGGCTGGCTCATGCTTGAGACCCTAGGATGGCTGTCTACTTCCTACAAAATGAAGTAACAACACTTTAGCCAGGCATTTAAGGCTCTTCTAAATGGGATTCCAAGTTATGTTTTCAGCTTTATCTCCTCCCTTACCTATCCTCAACCATATTGTGCTTTCCTCCCGGAACCGTTCGTGCCTTTCACAGCAAATTATACTAACACATATCTCCAGGGTCTTTCATATGCTGTCCCTCCATCTGAAATTCCCTCCTTTTTTTCTCTTCTGGAAATTACTAGAATTCAAGACCTTAGAATTGAAGACAAAATTAAAATATCCCCTTTGAAGAACTTCCTGGGGTATTCACATAGTTACTCCTATTTCAACATAGCTTTGTAAATATTTTTATCATCTCCTTTGTCATAGCTTTTTGTGGTGGCCTAAAGTGCTTTTGGTGGGTTATAGAATTTGAGGAAGAGACAACAAATACATATCAAGATTCTGTTATCGTTGTTTATCTGTTTGCTTGTTTGCTTTTCACAGGGATATAGAATCTTAAATGCATGCTCAGAGTTGGGCATTTGCAGCATATCTCATTGCAGCTTTTTTAAAAGCTCTCATACTACCAAAGGTATCACGAACACTTATGTAGGGAGACATCCAACAGATAGGAAAACTTGAGTGAATCTACACAAGCATTCTTCACATTTAACGCTTAACATTAAGTGAATGCATAAATACGCCGGGCCTTCCTGGTGCTTGAACTAAATGCAGTAGCACACAAGGGAAAGAAGAGAAAGGGCTGAAAGGATGTGCATGAACAGCATAGAGATTCTTAGCAATGACCATAGACGTGAAAGATGTAATTTTGAACGCCACGTTTGCTCCATATTAGCCTTTTGATTTCTGGAACAAGTTACTTAAACTTTCTAATCTTGCAAAGTATGGATTAAAATAATTACCTCATTGCATAGCATAGGACTTTGTATATAAAAGTTATCACAAAAGAGCTATTGTGAAAGGACTATTATTATGCTTGGGAGTACAAAGGAGTGACATATTAATCTTTATAATAGTTTCTCATTTCTTGTAGACAGGGATTGAAATTACAAGGACATATCTAGCTTAATTCTAACAGGTTTTTATATTTTTTCTCAAAAGCTTTGCAAAAACAACTTACTATCATTTCTAGGCTGGTTAATTGGTATCAGGGAGAAATAAAGAAAGGCCGTTGTTTGCCTGATTTTTCAAACAGGTTTGCTTTGTTTAGATCATCACGGTCTAAACAAGCCCCTTGAAAGCTGAGAGGTTCCTTTTTCCTTAAGGGAAGTCATAAAGTAGCCCAGAGAGTGTAAAATTGTAGAGGGTTTTACAACCTATTCCTCTGAGAACTTGACACTATTCAGCAGTCTACTTGTTTATAAGTTGTCTATATCGTCAAATTGAACTTTGAATTATTATGGGGGAAATGAGGAAGGGCTTAGGGTATTTGCCTATTGTTAGTGTTTCCAAAATCAAACAGTTATTTATTATTTTTAGCAATGGAATGGTTTGTATAGAAAATCTTACATAGGAACCTAATTTACGTAACAGAGAAATTGCGAACTTCAAATAAGTGAAACAAGAGCCTCTCTCAGCCTCCCCTGAATTCTTCTACCTACCTGGTCCTGAATGTCACACACAGAGGACGCCTGAAGTTCATTCTTCTGTTCATATGGTACTTTGGAACACAGTTTGGAAACTTTCGGTGTGTTGGGAGAAGCATGGGCTTTAGAGTTAGAGAGATTAAGATTCTAATCCTGCCACGATCACACATAAATTGTGTTCACTTTACGTGAATGTTTTTTTCTCTTTTTGTATCCTCTTTCTTCCCCTCCTCTTCCCTTCCTCCTTCTCTCTTCTTCTATCCTGTCTTCCTTTTTTTTCATCCCTTTTCTTTTCCAACTCCAATGAGTCCACTTGATAGTCAGTCTCTTAAATTAATTCAGACAAGCCCGAAATTAATAATCTATAGAATACTTGTGATTTTTCTATGTCTAATTCTTCTCCTTCCTTTTGAGGAGGTGGCCACTCCTAAAATCACTTCTGCAGGCTGAGAAATCCAGCACAGTTACAAATTCCCACCCTCTTTGTTGATTTATCAGGGTTCACCCCATGCTCCACTAAACTGCACCCCAAGCTTTTGGGCAGACTGAATTTGTCCCTCTGGAAAGGTTGTCTACTTTTAATCATGATTCAGAGTTACAAGAAATCTTTTCTTTTCTCACTTTTTAGTACTTGCACATTCAAAGACAATCCTCAAAGTTATCTAGTTTTACGTCCATTCACAGACATAATCTTTCTTGACATCTTTTTCCCTCCAGAGCAATGGATCTTTAAGTCACTTGTCCCCACTCCCATAGCCACCCACCCCAGAACCTATTCATTTTATTGCTGTGACTTCACGGTGAGTTCAGAACTAGATATTTGTTTTCATTTTTATAACCCAAACCGAAGCATTCAACATAAAAACATTTCACAAAGAGCTCATCACAATCCCCACCGGAAGTTGTTCCTGGGGAGATGGATTTCACCTGACAGCTCAGGCACATCCCCACACTTAGCAGCTTGTACCACTCATTGTTCTCATTACAAACAATGCTTCTTTCAAATTTGCCAAATCGCAGGCTTGTACGGAAATGCTTCAAAGCAGCTCATCTCTGCACCATCCCATTAGGAATGAGTGCAAATGGCAGATTAGGTGCAGAGATAGGTGCAGTTGAAAGAGACAAGCTTAGAAATCTGTCACAAAAGGTTTGGGGGTAAATTGGGGATGGGGGAGGTTTAAATGCATGAGAGTTTCCGATGCCAAGAAAAGCAGACCATGATCACTATTGAGAGGAAATTGTGCAAATTATCAATCACGATTTGAGCTGCATTTATTGCAGGTGTCCTTCCTGCGAAAGGCAATAACCCTAATCTAATTGTATTCAAATGGCTACTTAATAATGCCAGGCAGCTTTCTGGTAATTTTTGCAGCCCTCTTTCTAAACTTATGCCTTTGAAAGAATGTAACCACATAAAAATACAAGATGCTCCTTTCCATGAAATTATACAGTGATTTTGGTATTATAGCTACCACTTAATATTCTATAGTTAATGGGAAAGTTGAGCCCTGGTCGCAATGCCGCATTTTCCTTTGTTTCTAATGAATACTGACATTTGTGCTCAGTTAACAGTGACACATGTCATCATATGAGCCTTTGCTCTGATTCCAACCCAGGACGGCTGGACCAGAAGGAGAGCTTCCCGTGTGATCGGATCAAAGCCCCTGTGCAGTGTGCATTTTCAGAGAAGGGTAGAGACAAATTAATCACACCTATCTAATTTTAAGAAGCATGGTTGAAGAACCACTGGGAAAAAGTCATGCCAGGGACAGGAGAAAGCCATCCTCTAAACAGGTCCACGTCACAAAAAAGACAAAGTGTCATGTCTGGAAATATTTATTTGTAGTTTTCTACTTTATAATTTTCCTCACAGATATTTAAAATTAAATTAGCTCTTTTCTTTTTTAATGAAAGATACAAAAAGTGCTCTTTGGTCATGATGCATAGTATATTAACTACAATTATATCATATATCTTTCTCTGCCTCTTTATATGATTTTTGATTTTTTTTTTCTTTCCAACCTCCTTTGGGGAGCTCTTTGGTAACAACTTTCGCTGATAATTAATAATGGGAAGATTCTCCTGAGGGAATCATTTGGAATCATTATGCTCTTCTAATAAATTGTCATTTCAGAATTCTAATCAGCAAAATTTGGATTCCAAATGTTAGGTAATTACAGTGGCCCCTTTGCATCTGGATTGATTAATATGTAAATGTAACTAATTCTACCTTCAAAAGTCAATATGAAGCAATGCATATACATGCATGTAGAACAGGATTCCTGGGATTGGAAATTTTAAGGAAGAGCCTGATGTTAAGATAATAAAATCATATCTTTCAATCGCTGCCTAAATTGGTACTCACCTGCCTTCGTTTCTTAAATTTAATTACAGTTTATTCTTTCGTTGGTCTCTGCCATAGCTGCTTCAAACATCCAGGCTCTTTCTGCAATGCCACACACCTTCCATTTGAATCATGTCGATGTTTCTCTGTCTGAAATATGATAGAGCACAATGCCACGGCCATCCACCCTGCACATACACCACTCTAACTGGTGTACCAATGCTCAGTAAAGGAAACCCTAGCAATCCACAGAGAAGCTAGAAGCAGAACAAGTAGTATGTAGGTGACAGGGCAATGACAAGCAGAAAAAGACCCAAAGGTTTAATGAGTGGTGTCACAAAATCGAGGACAGGCTATCCGAAGTGAACAATTCCACTCAAACCAGCCTGGATTTCAGACTTTTCGCTCTCATTTTAGTTAAACACCACATCTATTATTCTCTGTGGGTTCCTATGGAATACAAATTGCAAACATTAAAACTTTTTATTTCCTAAAATTATTTTATGGAATTTTAACAGCAGATTACTTTACACTTCTTTCGGGAATGAGTAAGCTAAGCCATTTGACAAGTACTGTCAAATTTGATTAATATATGTCAGAAACATATATTGAGTTTATTGCATTTGTTCATTTTGTTTATTTTAATCAATATTCAGGTCCCACTTACAAAGATTCTGATTTAATTGGTGGATGAAATGTCAGTATCTTATGTTTCAAAAGCTCCACAAATAATGCCATTTTGTAGCCAGGTGGCAAATCATTGTAAGCAAAATACCCAATTCCCTCCGTTCTGTGTAAGTGCTCAAAGAAGTGAGCCCAATGGTGAGCTAAAGGGGAACAAGTTCTCCACCCTGAAACAATGTCCAGTGCTAAAAGGAATGTCCATATATTTAGGTATTTATTCAACAAATATTAATCAAATATACCATGTGTCATGCACTGTTGAAGCCACGTCAAATATAGGAGCGGACAAATTAGACAATTCCTCTGTCTTCAGAGAGCTTGCTATCTGGTAGGAAAGAAGTAAACTAGTCAACAAACTAACAAATGAATCAATCCACCAAACGATCTTCAGAAAATGATAAGTGGCTAAATAGCACAGGTGAGGAACATAGAAAATGTCCAGGATATGGGGTTGCTGCAGAGAAGAAAACCAGGAAAGGAATCTTGGTGGAAGGGACATTTGAGCTGAGTGGAAGGCTATTCATGCAGAGGTCTGAGAGAAATCTTCCAGGCTGGAGACCACGACTACGAGTGATCTGAGCAAAGATCTGGCTCAGCATGTTAGAGGAACAGTTTCTGTGCTCGGAGAAGCTTCGGTGGGGCAGCAAAGGGAAAATTGCAGAGTGGGACAAAGAGAAAGCCAGGGGCTACAGCAGGCAAAGCCTTTCCAGTTATGGAGAAGAGTTTGAGTTTTGTTCTGATGTGTTATGGGGAATTGGATGGGACTGATTAAGTAGGGGAGGTTATCACAGCAACTTTAAATACCGGTAGGAGAAAGAGAACATAAAAGTTGAATTCATTCTTCTCTGTTAGTAATAACAAAGAACGGAATGGTTATAACCTTAAGAATTTATGTCCAAGCTTCAGATTTTTTTTTTTCTTAGCATCATCAGAAAGTCACTTTTTTCTGCCCCATCTGTTTACAATCATGGTTCCTTGATAGGCAAGAACATACAAGGGAACTCTAAAACTTGGAGTCCAAGTAATCAGCCCCATCCTCCAAGTCCCTGTTATTATTATTTTCAGCAAAAAATAAAATAAAATAAAAATAAAAATGACTCCTCCTGTTCCCACCCCACATACTTTGTAATATTTTCCTTCTCTATTTTAAGGGGATTAAAATTAGATATTTTTCTATCCTAGAAATGATCAGATGATTAGGGAGTTATATTGTGAGCCCATTTAACACTGACAGCCCTGAGAGGTAAGCTTTTCTATATTCACTTTACAGAAGGTTTGGCAGCTACTAAGAGTAGATGCAGTATTTGAACCCAAAACCTAGATTCTTTTTCTTCTAAAATCAATGCTGTTAACCAATTTAACACACTTTCATTTGCCTGTTCCTATGTACTATTGGATGGCATGGAAGTGCCTTCAGGAGGGAGTAGTCAGACCAGTCCACCACATAGACTTCTACTTCCCTCCTTATCTACCATGGTCGGAATCACCTTAGCTCACAGGATCAAAGGGCAATTTCTGATATCCCTAAAAGGGAGAGTGAAGTCTACCACCCTCCATTCTCCAAGCAAAGAAAGTGACACAGCTTGCTGAAGGCAGAATCAAGTCTAGATATCTGATCTCCTTGCTCTTCATCTAATGCTCTTTTCAATACATGAAGCTGCCCTTGTCTCTTCTAGAAATGATGTGTGCTTCAACTCTGACTTTTCCCAATCCAAAAACTGTCAGAACCATGATGAAGATCTTGAAATTTATTTGTTTCCCAATGTCAGGTTAGAATTATTATCACCCATAAGTCCACGTCTGCTGAGCAGATTAGTGTTCTCCTTAATCTGCACAATACAAGATTCTGGGATATACTGGCACTCTAAAACATTCCATGTTTAACCATTTAAGAATCAAGAGAACTGTAATAGCTAGTATTTCTTCAATCCACAATGTCTACACTTATCTTTCTCAGAGCCATGCCTTCCTCATGCTATTATCCTCGTCTGGAATGTCTTCCTCACTTCATTTTAAGAGAGCATCGCCAAGCAAGCCTGTTGTCCAGCTCTCTGTCATTATTTGATGTCCCATTTTGCATGGTCTTGGACAAAGGCAATTAGTAATTGTCATAACTTGTTTTGATAAGTGAATGAATGAAACGCAGTTATTCATTCATTTAGCCAACTATTTGTTCAGGTCCTTTTATATGTCAAGAACAGGGTTATAAATGTAGGACCCTTACAGTGTAATCTCTGCCCTCCGGAAGCTAAAATCCAATGGAAAGATTACTAAATTAGCAGACAATTACAAAGAATATAATAAATCCTCTGAAACCTATGAGGACATGTTTGTAGTTATTTGAAGCCTACACATAATTAAATCTATATATCATTTCAGAGGCAATTTATATTGAATTTCTTTTCTGGGTTCAGATGATGTCCTACAGTGTGACACTACTGTATATATCACTTAATTTTGCAATGTATCAAATAAAAAATTAATATCTTTGTTGTGTTTAAGTATTATTAATATTTAACACGTCATAAATTCATGCCCTGTGTCCTGAATTACATGCTTGAAGATTTGTGGATATCTTTCAAGAGAAACTTCCAGAGTAAATATTATTTTAAGTGTTCAATCTTTTTTTATCTTTTTGTCTGAAAGTATACCACATAGTTCATCAGACTGCACAGAAAACTGCATCTTTAACAAACTTTTAAAAATCTTTCAGTAATGATCTGAAACACTGATAGCTCACAAATTTGATTTCCATCTTGGAGTAACTTCAATTTGATTGATATTAATAGTTACGGATTTTGTTTTCTATCAGTACATGATAAGTCCATTAGTTAAACTGCATTATCCTAGAATTCTGTCTCCATTATATCTCATCACTAGTAGAGCTTAAAATGTAATCTCCAACCCTGTGCCAAAACTGTCAATCACAATTTGCCAACCAAACTATAATACGAATATAGGATGCACAGTAACTTTGTTGGAAAAGTGTCGCATGAAAATCAATGTTGTAAGAGAAAACAAGTACAGTATCTTATTTTTGCTCATTCTAAAAATATTAAAAACACTTGAGCTTTAACTCTTTTATTTGTCATGCCTAGATTTCCCAATTTTTGTTTTATTTTCTATACTTATTTTCCATGAGTATTTGAAGTAATTGCTCTCATAGGTCTGCAAAGACAGCCCTCCATAATTGCTTTAGTAACAACCTATGCTCAAGGCCCATTAGTTCAGAATAGATTTTCCCTCTTTTGTCTCATGATTCATTAAATTTACCCCTTCCCTCTGAATGCATGAGACCTTTTGGGGAAATATCAAGGAGTGGAGAGTTACACGGAGAATTTAAACTTCCACAGTTAATAGTGACTCTAACCCTATATTAATTCTTCAAGAGGGTGACCTGTGATGACCTCATTCAGTGATGCTAATATGGAAGACATGCAAAATAAGAATAGTCATAAACTTTCTTGCAAAGAAATTCCAGACGAAAAATAATAGTCAAGTACTCAGTGCCTAAGACGTTCTCAAGCTCATGGACTGAATGCATTCCTTTTTATCCAAAACCTTGATAGATTATGTCTCTTTCTACATTAATGTAGTATTTTTGAGCCTTCTTTGCACCACTCACCATATTGCTGATCCATTGACTCTTTGTGGACTATATTTTCACTTCCCACCACATATAGATATTCCCTTCAGCCTTGTCTATGTTCTCAGTTGTCATTATATGAATGACGGATCACCATGAGCTCACTCAACAATGCAGGCTGACACCGGGGAAGAACTCTTCACTCATCTGAAGGTGATTTACCTGTCAGAGTATCCTCAGGATAATCTTGCACACAAGAAGCAATGCTACGTTAAAGACTTACAGGAACATCGTGATCTGATCTACATCATCCAAAATTAACTGACCAAGAATGAAGAAGTTTCACGACTTCCTCAGACCCTCACTGAAGCTCATATGTCTGCAGTCGTCCAGTCATCTCTTGCAACTCACCTCTTCTTCTCCCTTCCCTTAGCATAAAAGGAAGTGTAAAGATGATTCTTCAGGACATTAGTCCACCACCTTCTCAGTTTGTTGGCTTTCTGAACAAAAGTCACTTTTCTTGCCCCAACACCTTGTCTCTTGACTTATTTGGCTGATGTGGGGCGAGTAATACAAGCTTGGACTTGGTTACAGTTTTCCTTCTGGCCACTAATGACAATGACTCTTGCACTGTGCTATCCACACACATTAAGCAGTTTGTTGCATAGGAAAAACTGTGCTTCTCTGTTGCTGCCTCTACCTAAGAGGCCTTTCCTTATTCTCATTTTGAATAATCCTTTCTCTTCCATAGATATCAGCTTAGAAATTGCCTCCACCAAAACACTCTCTGTAACCTCTCTAGGTGTTCGATGTCCCTACTCTGAGCACTCAAAGCCCTGGGCACTAACTCTATTGTAGTCTTTATAAACTAAGCATAATTGTCTTTCTCCCTCACTGGATTGTGAGCATCCTGGGATAAGAACTACATCTTATTCATCATCATATCTATAATATTCAATTCTACTGACCAATTTTATATACTGAAGAATCAAACAAATCCAAGATCAAGATCCATGATTTGCCCAAATAACTGTAGATGCAGAAAAGCTCATCAATTACTACTAAGAAACATCTCTGGGATTTCACTTAGAAGCTGCTTAGTCCTATTTTAGAAATGTCAAAAAAGATTTCTTAATTTTCAATAAGCAAAACATTGGAAAAAGGGAAAAAGACTCCCCAAAGCAGAAACACTAGGCTGAGCAGCAAAGTAAGACATCAGGCAACCTGGTCATAAAGAAGGAGACAGGACAAAACCAATTCAAAATAAATAAATAGATAAACAAACAAAAAAATCACAAGAAAATACAAAGAGCTAAATATATATAGTAAATAGCACTTGGAGTTAAATAGTGAAGGAAAAAAGAAACATCATGTCTCACTAGGTTCTCAGATGATGAACTTACTATGGAATAGTGTAGTAATTAAGTGTCATAATTATGACTGAAATATAAAAAAATACCTTTATTGATAGTATTTATTATTCATCAATAAAAGCAAAATTCCTGGAAAATAGGCATTCTGTTCTATTCATATTAAAGATGAAATTGAGAGAAAATAGTGATTTATTAAGGGCCACCAAACTAGGCAAGTGGAAGCTGGGACTTAGACTCAGTTTTCTGATTCCTAATCCCTATTTTCTTCTGCTCTGGTGAAATATAAGAAAGCAGGAAATCCTGATGTAAGTTTTAGATATTTTTTCACAAGCAATAACAGAGTATTTTCTTTTAGTGCACAAATATTTTATTTTCAGTGAAAAATTAAGAACTACGTAGAAAAAATAGTCACCCTTAAATACAGCCAATTCATTGGTTTACAATTTCTTATAAAAGATATCCTAAGACAGACAGATTATGCATTTAATATTGACCTCAATTCACATTTTCTATATAACTGTGTTAAAAATGTATAATTATGAAGGAAAAAGTTGGCAGACTTTGATTCATTTCTATTTAGTCTCTGCCCTCAACTGCAGGGGGTTTAGGTAAGTGTCCACTTGCCCTGCCTTGTGGCCTCCTTGTCTCAGGGGGATTGCCTTCTGAAAATGAAAGGACAGTGCAAGACACAGTATTGGCTTGAGGGTTGTGCCATATTGCCATTTTTCATGATAAAACAAGGAAGCGAGCCTAGATCACCCCCAAAGGGAATTGCAAGAGCCCCGTTCCAAGACTATGAGTCATACTATTTAGAAAAATCATCTATTCAGCCACGCTTGTACAGGAGGTCTCTGTTCTAGATCACAGCCATGAATCAATGGGAAATCACTTAAGAGAAATGTCCTGAAAGTTAGTTGCAATGTTCTATGTAATATAATTTGGAGCTTGCAGTACACTTTTCATTAAAACATCACAAAAGGGTTAAGGAAGAAATGGTATAAAACAATATTTCCAATCATTTTAACTTCATTTTTGGCACTCCCTTCTGAACCTGGTGCATTTTATTTCTTTCCTTTATTGAGTGACTTTTCAAGTGGTCCTGCCGTGAGCTAGTAGAATTACTAAGAGGTTTCTGATTTCATAGCTACTTTTTATTATATTTGGGAGCTGATCTTAAGTAGAGCTAAAACTCCAGGGCCACTATGTTAGAGCAGTAAAGATTGACATCTAAATTATGATCTAAGGAAAGTACCAGGCCATAGCTTTCATTAAATGTAGAAAGAAGTAAAAAATGGATTTGTCTCTGAAAATGGCATTTGACGTCTTTGAGAAATTTTCAAGCATATTAAATTCCAAATTTCAGCAATGAAATTGTAATAGACATTTGGTTTACATCCATTATTTTTAGTTAATTCCCAGGTAACTTTGTTTTTTCTTTTTTTATCTATCATTAAATGGCTCTCTCTTGTCCCAGGAGAAAAATGCTTGTATATGATTAAAGAGTCAAAAGTAGGGATTAGCACCGGTCAGTGGTAAGACATAATGCATAAAGAGTTTGTTGCAAAAAGAAAAAAAGAGCAGGTGTCTGACATTTTTTTATTCGTTCTTAAATTTCAGACCAGAACCAGGAACTCCATATTTCAATCAAATCTTAGTAAAATAGTGTGAGTTAAATATTCTATTTCCTATTTTCCAAGTGAATGAAGCCCACAAAAGATACTAAATGTGCTTAAGGTTATTTGCATAGGAAGCACCAATCTCTCTTCCCCCCTCTCTCCTTAATTTAAATAATATCTTAAAGATAGGCATTCCTACCATCACCATTCATTATGGCATAGATGTCCAACCTCTGTGTTTCCATAACACCATGTCTATTCATCTTAGCATTTATAAAACAGAATAAGAAGTCTGACCATTTCTCCACTTAACCCAGTAGACATTGACCCTACTGATGGTAGAAATCATACTTTATATATGATCTGATAAATCAAGTACCTATTTTAATAAATGTCATACATTAAGCAATTAAGGAATGATTGTTGCATAAAGGGGCATAACTGAAAATCAGACCTAGCTCTGTGTAACTCCTATGGCCCAGTATTTCAGGAGGACAAGGCCAAAATTATACTACAGAGCAGTTACTTCAAAAGTGAAATAATAAATGGATGATGAGTTGTCCAGCAGCACATAGAGGATTTCAGTGGCTGGGATTAGAAGAAGTTCTATGTGTCTAACTATGTACCCAAACAGCTATTTACTCTGAGGCAATATCCATATTTAATCTAAAAGACAAAGATGGCAGCGAATTCTTCCTAAATCCTGAGGTATGACACACACCAGTTTCATTGGTCAATACAGGAAGGGGAAGAAAAACAGGGAGAAAAAATGACTCTCAACTGACTGAAACTGGGCTGAGAATGTGAAAAAGTAAACAAACACCTTCCTATCATCATAACTCAAATCTGATCTTTCAATTTGCACCTCCAATTTGACTCTGATTTTTTGAAGATGTATAGAGTAATGGAATGTTGCCTTGAAATCTACATATATCAGAATTGATTCAAAACCCATGATATATATATTGTGGAACCATTATTCTATTCTGGTTATTTCCATGTCTACTATCAGCTCCTAATGTGCTAATATTATTGCCAATACTGTTTATGCAGTGGAAATGGAGTCACACCATTCCAAGGACAAATGCCGAATGGTAAAGTATAAACACAAATGCATTTAGGAGGAGTCCTGAGTATTTATGAATTAGGGGAAAAATAAGGCTGTAGGAACTGCCCAGCGCTTAGGTATTGACTCTTGGTGCCTGAAAAGGCTGGGATGAGAGTTGCCCAGTACACACATGTCACAGGGACACCTACCAAAGATTCAAATTCATGGCTGCTGATTCCAAGGCAGATATCACTCCACATTGCCATACTAACTGGTTTCTTGAAGTGCTGATATTACATTGTACTTCTTTCCTGCATGTATGTATGTGTTTGAGTGTGTGTGTAAAATTGGGGAATTGGAATAGGGAAGCCAAGAATAGGTATTAACTTCCCAGGATGTACAGTCCACTAATAAAATAGCATTCCCCATATCTAACTTGTATGGAAACTCATCAGGCCAAAAATACTCTATGCCACATCTTTCATCTCATTATTCTTCAGTTTTGTGAGGTTGATCATTATCAGTATCTTCATTTTACAAGAATTATTATATTCCAGGTAGGTTTAAGTAGATTTCCCAAGTTGGCACACCTAACAGGACAAAGTCAGGACTGAAAACCTGCTTTCGACCTTCAAAGCCAAAGTTTATGATACCAGCCCTGCAGTGGTACCTCAGGGCTTCCTTTTGCTTGCCGCCTTCATCCTGACTCTCTTATGAAATAAATAATTCTGTGAGGCACAGAGTTGTCTTGATTAATGTGTCTTATGAACACAAGCATCAGCACAGTATAAAAATATAGAATTGTGGTATAAATAGATATCGTATTGTTGGAGATGGTAGCGGTGACTGTGCTATTGCCAGGTTTCAATTAATCTATTTAGAAAATCTAATGTCTTTAAGTCTGGTTCTATTTTGGTGTTAATTGTCTGTGCATGTCTATATTTATTAATTTACTATTAAAAGAGGGTTGAAGAAATAATGTTCCACTCTTTCTCAACTCAGATGTCATAGGGCACACACATACACACACACACACACACACACCCCACTCCACACACCACTCACCCTTTATATTCAAGGTCACTTTGGTTGTATGTTTTGTAAGTCCTAATGTTAGCCAATGATAATATCATCCAGGTGTTTTTACCTAATATTCCATGTTGGCTCAAATAACTGAAGTTGTACCCATTAAAGATGCATCACTTACATAAAGCTAGATGATTTCTGATAATGCTAATTTTTACTAATTTTGGAAATATCTTTTACATCTGCTATCTATCACAATAGCCCAGTGTGTCCATTCACCTTTGCCTAGACTATTCTAGGTTTTTGTCTTTGTCCCTGCATAGTAATTAATACTCATCAATACTGAAACTTTTCACTCTCAAAGGAGCCCAATTTGGTCATCCTAAATCTTAAGTCCACAGTACTGACTATTGTTAAAATTAACCACACAATATTGACCTTGATTAGACTTGAGAAATAATGCAGAGGCAAGAATGATTTCAGAGACAAGTTAAGATATATTTTTCTAAATATATCTCTGGTTCATGAAGGACAAAATAATATCCTTCAAGTTATCCATGAGTTCTCTTTCTTTGTAATCAGCTCTGTTAGTTGTATTTCCCTATGCTTCCATTTTCTCAATTGTAAAGTATATTCCTAGACACCATCATTCTAATGTATAATAGAGATTAGAGCTCCATCCTCTAAGCCTGTCATTTGACAATGTGTCTTGTTATGCATTCAGAAATATTTAGAATATGAAATTAAACAAAAGAAGCATGTGGATATCAAATGACTACATGTAAAAATGTCTTTGGCACTTTTTTTGCAATTAAAATACTTCTAAATATATCTAGCACACTTCTGCATCCAATTAAAAAAAAGAAATATAATTGGTAGAATTTTATTTTTCTATAAATAGATATTCATTTAGTTTTTCACCCCTGGAGAGTCTATAATTACAATTAGTTCCTATATATTGTCACAGTTCATAAAATATGCCCTTTAATTAAACATATTAGAGCTTTGTCAAAACAGAGTTCAAAAATAAAACTGATCCACTTCTGTAATCTGTTTCTTTTTATTTATTTTTTTTAGCTCCTTTCTCTTAAAATATAAAAATCCAACCATACACAGACTTTTTAGGTCAGTATGAAACACGCATTTTAACCAACAGTTAATCTCTCTGTGTTGATTAAAATGTCTTTTTATTCTGGAAAACACAGCAAAATGAACTGAGAGCATAGATGTGGAAATAGATTTATAAATCCTAAAATCTCTGCTACAATTTATTTGTTAAAGAGCTTATTATTTTATAATGAAGAGACACTATTACTAATAGGTCAAACATTCTCTCATTTTCATGTTATTTTCTCTCTCTCTCTTTTTTTTAAATAACGGTAAATACAATGTTGTTATCTTCGGACAGGATGATATCTTCAGGCAAGAGACACAACCCCAGAGACAAGCACTTTAGTTTAAAAAAACAAAAAGAAAACACATAGGAGGAAATCAGACAAGGCAAGTCTGCAGACAAAAGCTTCATTTCACAATCAACAGTTGGACAAGGAAACCCTGCTAAATTTCAAGCAGACTCCATAAATTGTTCTTTTAATAGCAAAAACAGGAAATAGAAACAAATGGCTGAAGCCTCTTTAGTGAGGTGTTGAGGACAAACATTCAGCCTAGGAGGATGATATCCAGGATATTAACTTCCAGAACAGATATATAAGGTAGAGGCGTAGAGTGATCTGACACTTTTGGTGTAAGCAACTGCATTCTCCTTCTTTAAGGGAAGGTGTATTCACAAAGGAAAGACAGTAGCATGTCTTCCATTCCTCTGTCAGTAAATGAATATTTCTGAGCATCTACTAAATGGTATACGCAGGAAGAAGAGAGAGACATACAGAAACAAAAAATAACGTTCTAATGCAAAGCTGAACATCTATTCCAATCGTAAGAAGAGATTATTTGGGGACCAACAAAGTACTCAAATGCATGTGATATTAATACTGGATCATGAACACTTGAAAGCATATATATGATCAGAATGGTATCCCTGCTGTCTCAGTGCCAAGCAAAAGCTTGACAGTTAGTACTCACACGCATATTGCGAAATAAATATTGAAATGCATGAGAAAGAAAAACTTGGAGAGCTCGAGGACTGCAGCGCCCAACCCCTGGGCTCTGCCTCCTTTCAGATCGGCAGCGACGTTAGATTCTCATAGGAGCACGAACCTTTATTTATAAACTACATATGCGAGGAATCTAGGTTGCCACTCCTTATGAGAATCTAATGCCATATGATGTCAGGTGGAGCTGAGGAGGTGACACTGGCACTGGGGAGAGGTGCAAACACAGACAGACTGTCATTAGGGGAGAGGTTTGACTGCACAATAAATGTAATGTGCATCAATCATCCCGAAACCATCCTCCCCCTCCCCAAACCCCGCTCTGGGTCCCTGGAAAAATTGTCTTCCATGAAACTGGTCCCTGATGCCAAAAAGGTTGGGGACCGCTGCTCGAGGAGGATTTAGGAGGATCAAAGTAACCTCATTCAAAGATGGTGACTCTTTTAGCTTACTCTTTAAAAAATACACATAAACTAAACGTAAAAGGAAAGGTGATCTGGTTTCAGCAGAGACAGAGCAGCATGTGTAGTTAGGTGAAAATTGTTCCATATCTAACTGTGCATGGCACACAACTTGAGCAGGGAAAATGACCAATGAGGATGAGGAAGGGGAGGGGGACGGTGGTGGTAGCGGCGATGATGGTGATGTTAACAAAATTCTTCACATTTAAAATTCCCGTTGCTTTCAGTGACCATGTTAAAATGTTTATAAAGTTTGCTACTATTCATTAATCTTCATAGAAATCCAATAAAGTAAATGCAATTCCCTGGACAAATTGTCAGTATTTTTAAAACCGTGGAAGAGAATCTCAATAAAGTTACACGGATTAAATAAAATAGCCATCGTTCATATTTTGGAGAAGAAAGGATATCAATTCAGTATGGAAACCCTGGTTATTTATCTCACCATAATTAAATGTTCTGAATGATATATGTACATGCTTTTGAAAAATAATAGTGGAGAAAAATGGACATTGATTTAAAATGTTCATTTGCTAGACAAAGATAAAACATAGTTTAAAAAAAAAAACTTTAGTATTTTGAATCTTCCCAACATAAAGAAATGATAAATATTTGAAGTGCCAGATAGGCTCATTATCCTGATTTGGTCATTACACATAGTATACATGGACCAAAATATCACACTGTACTCCGTAAATATGTACAATTATTATATGCAAAAATAATAAAAAAAGGAAAAATATCTTTAGTGTTGAAACATTTGCAAAAATGTACATAAATTCTATTCATAACCTATAATTTACTCATAAGCTCAAAACTTTAAGCGACTTGTTTAAAAATCCTTATAGATGAACATGATGCTAGACAATAAGTTTACAAACTAGCATCTAAGTGTTCTAGCCTGTAAATTGCATCACCAGTATATATGATCTTTTTTTCCTCCGAGTTCTTAAATCAATTACTTATGTGTGGGTCATTGTTTATGAGCCAGTCGGAGAAGTTAATTAATTTTTAGTGAATATCTGAAACAAGGAGACCTTCTCCATTTGTGTTATATTTTGTTACAAATCAGCAAAGTAGCAGAGAGCCCCTGACAAGTATTCAATACCTTTACTTTGAAACTGAGTTTCCTCTCTTGCGTAATATTGATTCTTTCTTATGGCAGCCTAGTTCTGACCACACGGAAGATTTACCCTGTCTGCCTTTGACTCCTTGCTTCTCAGGAACGCAATGCTAACTAACATGACTTTCATTTAATTTTAATTAATATTTAATTTTGAGAATTGTTTACGACAAAATTGAGCAGTTAGTACAGAGAGCTCTCAAATACTCCCTCTCACTGTACACTTTCTCCTATTACTAACATCTTTCATTAGTGTAGCACATTTGTTAGAATTGATGAGCAATATTGATATATTATTATTAAATGAAGTCCACAGTTTACATAGTTTACTTTTAGTGCTGTGCATTCTATGAGTTTTGTCAAAGGAGTAACGACATGTTTCCACCATTACAGCATCATACAAAATAGTTTCATCGTCTCCTAAAAATCCCCTTGCTTCACCTATTCTCTCCCTCCCTTCCACCAAACCCCTGGAAAACACTGGTCTTTTTACTGTCTATATAGTTTTGTCTTTTCCACAATATCATATAGTAGGAATCATACACTGTATGGCATTTTTTACACTGATTTCTTTTACTTAACAACATGCATTTAAGGATCCTTCATGGTTTTTCATGGCTTGATATCTAATTCATTTTTATTGCTGAACACTATTTCGTTGTATAGATGCACCATAGTTTGTTTATCCATTCACCTATGAATTATATCTTGGTTGTTTCCAGTTTCTAACAATTATGAATAAAACAACTATAAACGCTTGTGTGCAGATTTTTGTGTGGACATCGATTTTCTACTGATTTGGGTAAATAATCATTGTAATGATCATTTAGGTAAATGATCACAGTAAATGATCACTGTATCTTGTGGTAATGTTATGTTTAGCTTTGTAAGAGACTTTCGAACCGTCTTCCAAAGTGGCTGCAACATTTTGCGTTCCCATCAGCGATGAATAAGCACTCCAGATGCTCTGTAAATTTGCCAGTGCAGAGACCAAGAGAAATCTTCTCCTTCGTCCTCTGAAGGTTCACTGAAAACCAACTGCCAAAAGGCAGATTAATGGAAGAAAAGACATATGAATTTATTAATGCATACGGGGGAAATCACAAAATGACTACCCCACCACACAATAGGGGTCAGGTGGTTAAACACTCTTCTTCTTAGGGAAAAGAGAGGTGGGAAAGTGTGGATTACTTAGGGCAATAGTAAATGATGTTTAGAGGAATTCGACAGGCTTGAATAATATACAATGACGTTGGACAAAGTCTGTTGGGTTTACAGAGCAGACAATGACTTTTGAAAAGCCTGCCCACGCGTGTTGACAGACTTCAGTCTTTCTTCCTGCAATGTGAGCTCAGTTAATAAAAACTCAGGGAAGGGACCAGAAGTAGTTGTTTTCTTCCTTGGCAGGTTCACACTTAAGGCAGATGGCTTAATTCATTTGTGTTGCTATAAAAGAATACCTGAGGTTGGGTAATCTATAAAGCAGAGTTTATTTGGTTCATGGTTCTGTAGGCTGTACAAAAGCATGGTGCCAGCATCTGCTTCTGATGAGGAACTCAGGCTGTTTCCACTCATGGTGGAAGGTGAAGGGAAGCAGGTGTGTGAAGATCATATGGTGATCTTCACCATATGGAAGTGAGAGAGGGGAGGGAGTTTCTAGGCTCTTTTTAACAAACAGCTCTTGTGGAAACAAACAGAGGGAGAACTCACTCATTACTGGGAGAACTGCATCTAGCTATTCATGACGGATCTGCCCCCATGACTTAAACCCTCCTATTAGTTCCCACCTCCAACATTGGAGATCAAATTCCAACATGATATTTGGAGAGGTCAAATATCCAAACCATAGCAGCAGATAAAGGAACTTCACAGAACAACTCCATTCTGTGCTTTGGGAGAGACAGAGAATTGAGACAGGACTGGGATAGGAGGTCAGAGAAACCTTGAGGTTTCTTCAATTCAGCATATCAAAACATCATATTTTGGGGTATCAGCTTCTGAGCTCCAACACTAGCATTTAGTGTTGTCAGTTTCTTGGATAACAGCCATGCTGGTAGATGTGCTATGGTATTTCATTACTGTTTTAATTTGCAATTCCCTAATGACACATAATGTTGAGCATCTTTCCATATGCTTAGCTGCAATCTATATATATTCTTTGATGTAATGTCTAGTCATATCTTTCACTCGTTTTTAATTGAGTTGTTTACTTTCCTATTTTTGATTATTGAGAGTTCTTTTTATATTTTGGATACAAGTCCTTTAGGATACACACCAAAATCTTTGCTTAGTCCTCAATAGTGAAAAGTTTCTTTTATTTTTGAAAATGAAGTTTACATTTTTGCATATAGGTTATATCATTTTGAGTTAATTTTTGTATTCCATTTGAGATTTAGATCAAGGTTCATTATTTTCCCTGTGATAGTCAATTGCTCCAGTACCATTTGTTGACGAGGCTGTCTTTCTTCCACTGAATTGTTTTTGTAGTTTTGTCAACAATCAGCTGGGTATCAGTTTTCCCAGCACCATTTGTTGAAGAAACTGTCCTTCCCCCCATTGTATGTTCTTGGCACCTTTGTTAAAAATCAGTTGGCTATAAATATCTGAATTTATTTCTGAGGTCTTTATTCAGTTTCTTTGGTCTATGTGTCTGCATTTATGCCAGTACCATGCTGATTTGGTTACTATAGCTTTGCAGTGTATTTGAAGTCAGGTAGTTTGATGCCTCCTGCTTTGTTCTTTTGGATTAAGACTGCTTTGGCTATTCAGGGTCTTTTGTGATTTTGTATGAATTTTAGAATTTATTTCTATTTCTGGGAAGAATGTCATTGGTATTTTGATAGGAATTACATTGATTCTGTCAATCACTTGGGTACTATGGACATTTTAATAATATTAACTCTTCCAGTACACACACATGAGATATCTTTTTCATTTATCTGTCTTCAGCTTCCTTCATCAATGTTTTATAGTTTTCACTGAAGATCTCTTTCACCTCCTTGGTT
Source organism: Avahi laniger (assembly GCA_963575035.1). NCBI lineage: Eukaryota > Metazoa > Chordata > Mammalia > Primates > Indriidae > Avahi > Avahi laniger. The sequence continues at coordinate 31,400 of CAUYSK010089439.1, forward strand.
ATATTTATTGCTAGATATTTTACTTTTTTATAATTATTGTGGGTAGAATTGCTATCTTAATTTCTTTTTCAGAGAGTTCATTATTGGCATATAGAAACCCTATGGATTTTTGTAGGTTGATTTTTTTTATACTACAACTTTACTAAATTCATATATTAGTTCTAACGTTATTTGTAGTCTTTAGGGTTTTCTCTACATATGATCATGTCATCTGCAAACAGGGACAACTTGACTTTCTCTTTTCCAGTTTAGATGTTTTTTGTTTCTTTCTCCTGCCTAATTGCTCTGACTAGGACTTCCATTACTATGTTAAATAAAAATGATGAAAGTGAGCATTCTTATTTTATTCCAGATCTTAGAAAAAAATCTTTCAATTTTTCCCCATGTAATATGAAGTTAACTTTGGGTTTGTCATATATGGACTTCTTTGTATTGAGATGTGTTGCTACTATATGCTGGTGTTTGTTGGCTGTTTGTTTCTCTTTTCTTTGGAAAACATCTGTTCGTGTCTCTTTCCCACATTTTAAAGATGTTATGGTTTTTTTCTTGCTGATTTGTTTGAGTCCCTTATAGATTCTGGGTATTAGGCCCCATTTAACATTATGCAATGTTACTTTCCATCCCTGGTAATTTTATTGGCATTCAAGTCTACCTTATATCAACACAACCATTTTTGTTTTCCTTCAGTTCATGTTTGCATGATATATCATATTCACTTCTTTTACTTTAAAACTGCATATATTTTTATGTAGGAACTGAATTTCTTGTACACAGCAGTTCTTTGAGTCTTGCATTTTAATCCATTCTGCTGATCTTTGTCTTTTAATTGATGTATTTAGACCATTTTAATTTAATCTAATTATTGATATGTAAGAGCTTAAGGTTGCCATTTTATTTTTGGATTCTAATTGCTTTCTCTGCTTTTCATTTTTCTGTTTTCTTTTTCCTGCTTCATTGTGGGTTACTTGAACAATTTTTAGAAATCCATTTTGATATCCCTAAAGCGTTTGTGTTTTTTTCATTGAATAGCTTTTTTAGTGGTTCATGAAGGTACTGCATTATACACACACACACACACACACACACACACACACACACACACTCACACATCTTATCACAGTCTACTAGCATTATTTTTCCAGTTCAAGTAAAGTACACAAACCTTACCTCCCTTTAGATCTCTCTCTCAATTTATAATATAATTTTCTCAAATATTTTTTCTATAAACATTTAGAGTCATATCAGAGAGTGTTATAATTTTTGCTTTAGATGCTAAACATAATTTAAGAAAGCCAAGAAAAGAATAAATATCTTTTATATTTATAGATTTTTTTTTTTTTACTTATCGAGTTCTTTCTTCCTTTCTGATGTTCCAAGTTTTCTTCTTTGTTTATTTCCCTCCTGTGTAGAGAACTTCCTTTAGCCATTCTTTCAGCTTCCATCTAGTAAGCCAAATGCTCTTAGTTTTCCTGCATCTGCTAATGTGTTGATTTTCCCTTTATTGCTAAAGAATAATTTTGCTGGATATAGGCTTTTGGGTGGACAGTTTTTTTTTTTCTTTCAACATTTGAAAAATACTGTGCCTCTTTGTGGCCTCTTTTTTGTTTTTTTTTTCCATGAAAAATCACCTGTCATTGAAATCAATAAGGTACTATGTATCTCTTTTTGTTTTTATGATTTTCTTTCTATTATTCAGAAATTTGACTGTGGTATTTCTTGTATGGATTTCTTTGCATTTATGCTATTTAGTGTTTGGTTCCTTAGGTTTATGGCTTTTTACCAAAGTTTGAAAGCTTCAAACATTATTTCTTTGAGTATTTTTTCAGCTTCACCCTCTTTTTTTTCTCTTTCTGGGACTCCAATGGTAGAAATGTTAGAACTTACACTATAGTCCTGCAGGTCACTGACGATGCTCCTCTTTATTTTTAGTCTATAGCTTTCCTGTTTTCAATAGTGGGTAATTTCTGCTATTTTATCTTCAACTTTGATGATTTTTTTCTTTGTTCCCTTCATTCTGGTTTTAGCCCATCCATTGGGGGTTTAAAATTTTCATAATTGTTCTTTACAGTTTTAAAATTTACTTTTGCTTTTTCTTTATATATTCTGTTTCTTTGGTCCTAAGAAACTTTCTATTTTTTCCACTGGTTCATTTTTTATCATTTCCTTCATTTGAATTTTTAATTATTGTCCAGTGGGGATACAAGTCCTGATTCCCTACGTAGCCATTTGTGACACCACCCTGGTGGGGAGAAGGGAACACTTCATTACATCCTTAAAAGCAAGAAAATCCTGGCTCTCTGATGGCTTTTTTTGTAGTGGGTGGAAATGAGAGCTGCAAGCTTTTCTGTGCTCTTTGGCTGGAGTACAATAGTTATTTTCTAAAACTTTTCTTTTTTCCCAGCACTCTTCCCCTATCCTGTTTTTGAGAATAGAGGAAAAACTTTTGTAGAGGCTCTTTTGTTTCATATCCACCTGCAATCTTTTGGATGTTTTGGATTACTGGCTTCTTCAGGACCAAATCTTGAATAAACAGAGCAAATTAAAATCCAAAAATTCATCATCATGTCTTTACTTGGGTCCTGAAGTTGCTAGCTGGTCTAGCCTTTTTCTCTTCACTGTTCAGAGTTTTATTATTACATTTGGTTCATATATAATGTCTGAAGTTGTAAGTTTTACTTAGTGGGAAACATAGGGAAAAGTATGTCAACCCCATTTTCTAGGAAATGTAACTTCTCCGTTTATCCCATTTCATCTTTATAAGAATTCTGACTTCAGCAGCCATAAGTTTTGACTTGTTAATGTTGGTAGCATTTCTTTAGATATATGTAATATCTTCAGCATCAGTAATGCACCTGATTAGGTTCTTTGATCGAAGCTAATAGCATCATATGAATTATAGTAAACTACCATTTCCACTGGGATAATGGTTAACTATTTGTTTTTTCCTATAATCCTCTACTATTGGAAGGGACAGGCTTTTGAGAAATCATATCAAAAATTTGTTCCTCAATCTGGACTATGGAAACATCTGAATTTAGGAAGAAGCTTTTCATTCCAGGGCCAGCATAGCCAATGTCATAGTAAAGATATGATTCATTAACCAATCTCACAAGGGATTTAATTGATAAGGTTCATGTCTGATAATCCATGCAATCTGTTTAACTAATCATCACCCCTCCCCTCCTTTTCAAGCACACACAAATACTAGAATAATGAGATTTCTAGATTCAAGTAGAGGAAAATTAGTTTTAACAAGTATAGTTGAGGAAATAAAGTTCAAGATGGTGGTGGCCTGTTCAAAGCTCCATGCCTATTTTGTTTGATTTGTAGGATTTATTGAGCAACAGGAAATGCATATACTGGTAAGAATGAGAAGTTCAAAGTTTTGCGACATCATTTTGTAAATTATCATTTTCCCCACACATATAAACAAAGATTTGTTGACAATGAGCATCTAATTTTGATCAGAATCTTCACCCCTGAGTACAAAACATTTAATGCAGAGTGTTTTTACAAGGTAAAATCAGCTATACATATTTATCAGCTTGTTAAAATGTATAATTAATAACTTATTTTTCTATAAAATCACTACTTCTGATACAGTTTGTAAAATCTTATGAACTTTGATACTATCCTTGCATATCACTTTGGTCATTTTTCTGTAAGCTAAAATTAACATGAAGAATATAGGCCCATTATACCAAAAGATACACATAAAAAGTTGTCATTAGATGATCCACTCCTTTATTTTTAGTTGCATCCAGAGACCACTTCATATGTTTTAAACTTTATTCTATTCTCTACTTTACCCTCCATATTACCAGAAATAAATTAATAGCAGATCCCATGTATTTAATTCCACCATTGAGCACTAATAGCTTGTGAATGATGGATGTATAACACATAATCCAGGTTTCTGCGAGGGAGAGTTTAAAATACATCATTTTCTAATGTCTCCAGGTTGACAGGCATTCTGTAGCAGAAAATGGAAAAAGAAGTGTCAGTTTTAACATTGAACTCAATGGGCATTCCTGCCGGAAATGGAGGTTAAACATCTCTGCGGTATTACTTATAGACCTGCTCTGTTTAAGACAAATTTGCCACACCCTAGGTGAAGAAACAGTGGGTGGATAAAGATTTGAAGTTTGAAAAAATAATGGCTGTGTTGTCAACAGAGACAAAGAAGAAAACCGATGTTTGCTGAATTCTTGCTGTAAATCTGTCTTAGTCTGTTTGAGCTGCTATAACAAAATATTTTGAATAGGTGGCTTATCAACATTTACTTTTCACAGTGTTGGAGGCTGGGGAGTCCAGGATCAAGGTACTGGCAGATTTGGTGTTTGGTGAGGGGCTGCTTTCTCATAGATGACACCTTCTTGCTGTATCTTCACATGGTGAAAGTGGCCCAAGAGCTCCTGGGACATTTTTATAAAGCCATAGTCCCTTTAATGAGGACTTCACTCTTACAATATGATCACCTCTCAAAGCCTCCACTTCCTAATACCATCACATTGAAGTTCAGATTGCAACATAAGCATTTTAGGAAGACACAAATATTCAGACCATAGCAGCCTAGTAGGGAGACTGTCACCTCACAAAGTTTGTTCTCTTTTTCATCCCTAAGAATAGACTTAGAAGATAGCCTCTCATCCCCTTCTTACAGAAAATATACATACTTTGTTTACATAGACTTCTTTAATCCACATGTAATACCTCTTTATGACAATTGAAGCAACACAAATCTGTGTTAGAGAAAAGTTAATCTCTCCCTTAAGTGCTTCTGCTGCACAGGCATATTTGAGAAACACTAGCATGAACAAAATTCTGGGGAAAACAAATCAAATAATGAATGGAGAGGGCTTTTGTTAGGGAATTCTTCTTTGAGTAGGAAGAACCTGATCTGGGTCTTAAACAGTATATGAGATCATGGCAGGAAGGGGTACAGGAGGAAGTTGAAACTGAACTAGGTAAGTGGAAGCCTGGAGGTAAGAATGGTTGAAAAATAACAGAAACTAACATTTGTTGGTTTGTCTCCCTTAACCTTCACAACAACAGCAAAAATACGAAACAAAACAAATTAAAAAACCAGGCATGATTTTCTGCATTTTATGAATGAAATGGAGGTTCTTGACAGGCTGCATAGCAACTGAGTGGCAGGTCTAGGAATCTGACACAGAACTGGACAGTCTTGTCACCCTTAACTGAGGGTTTGCTAAGGTGATTACAAAAATGTTAGTGGCAGTAAAAATCTGCATCAACTTCTCTTCTTGACTAACTTTTAAGGAGATTAGATGCCATTCTCCAGGGAGTGAGATATTTTTATGGTGTTTGAAAAAGGGGGAATATCACATGCAGCCTGGATTTTAGTAACTTTAGTAGCTAGTTCCTGAATACAAGGAATTAAATTAGGAGATATTGAAGTAATTCAGATGACTTGAGGAATGAATCTGCCCTAAAGTGTGATTCGTAGCAAAAGAAAAAGAAGGCCATGTGGAATGCTTTTCAAGTAGAGGGATAAAATACCGTCATCAAAAGGGCAACAAAAACTGCATTTCACCTTTCACGTTCTAAGATATCTTTCCAATGAATTAACAAATTAAATAAGAGCATTAATACGTCAAAACTGGAAGAAGATGTGGCAAAGCTTTCAGCCCCACAAAGCTGATGGATTTATTCACATAAAGTAGTTTGGAAATATTTGGTAATTATTTCAAATTATATGAAAGGGATGCAATCTTAACATGATGGAATGTTTCATAAAACCCAAGAAATCGCTGATATTTTGTTAAACACAGTGCACTAAAATTCTAAATAAATATATAGCAGTTATTAGGGTTAGTAATAAAATCTGATTATTTTTATAATATATGTTGATTTCAGCAATATCGATTTTGTTTTATTTGTGTTAGGCTGTTGAAGCTATGCATTACTTATATTGGTTACTGTTTAAATTGACATATTTATACCCTTTCTTGTAGTTATATAATTGGCTTTATTTTTATTATACTACATTCCTGTTGTAAACTTTTTTTTAATGTTGGCTTTATTTTATAATATATTATCCACCAAGGGGCCTTAAATTAGTTCTTGCAGTCTAGAGGGAAAGGGGACCAGCCATTGGCAAAAGCCAGAAACGTATTAATATATATTTTTCTTGCCTCCCGTGTAGTTTCCTGTATATTTCTTTTTCAGATCTGAGTGCCTACTCTGTGTTTTTGTAACAGAGGTGCATTCAGACAGAAATAAGTCTTTCAAAATCAATATTGTGAAAAGAGCTGCTAGGATTTGCCCACTAACAAGAATTTTAAAATCAAATGTTTCTGAGGGGACAGAGGTGGAATCAGTAAATCCAGACCAGATGTATGAGCTAATGAAAGAAAAGTTAAAAATGGCTGCATTGCCTTCACACATCAGTGTGAGAACTGTGAAGAGATCTCCTCCTCTCTTCTACACCTCAGGAACGTTATCATGCACTACAAGTTACCAGATATTACTGAATGTGGTTCTGAAATGAAGTTGTAATTTTGTCCACAGAATTGATGAATGCTGTCAGTGACACTTGGTTAAAAGAAAGAAACATATCTTAGTGTTGTATTTAGGTCTCGTTGATCTTTAATTTCCCTGGCCCTGCTCTTGTCTTTTGTTAAAATATGTTTGTGTATTTATGTGTGCGTGTGTATTATTGTTATTATTGGTAGAGATACCATAGTCTGATCATTTTTTATTCCTTAAATTTATTTAAAAAATACTTTACCATTAAAGTTATCAAGAATATTTTTCTTTTCATGGGTCAGTACATCAAAAATCGAGGGACTTCCTCTTTTATGATATACCGTGAATGATTCCTGTCCTCTTAAATGTGCATACCTTTCATTTGTGATCTGGATTACTTTCATCTTCTTCTTTGGTCTGGGCAGAAAGACCACACATGAAGGTAGGGTCCATAAGGCTCTCATTTGGGTAAGAGTAAATTGATAAGATGGGTTGGGAAAGTACCAACTTCAAAATTAAAAGTAGAGAATGGTATCACAGTAGAACATTCTAAGAATAAATTTAGCAATAATGGACTAGGAGCTAGTACTTTATGATCCTTGTCACATGTCACACTTTAGATTTGATAACAAATTTTCCCAAGTGGGTTTTCATCATTCTCTGTTCTCCCATTGTAATAAAGAAGGGGGAGGTTGCAGTCAAATAGCACACAGGTTTTCCTTTGAGACCAGCAATAAAGAGAATTCTGATGAAACCAAGTCCAGTGCACAGATGCTTGGGGCCTGGTTGGGGAAAGAAAATCTAAAATTGTGACAGGTGACCTAAGCGTGCCAAGAGAACCAGTGAGAAGATTCTGGGTTGCAAGGAAAAACAAACAATCCCATTAAAAAATGGGCAAAAGACATGAAAAGAAGCTTCTCAAAAGA